>JBAGKK010189145.1:0-22847 GCA_037177015.1 Euceroptres primus | reverse complement strand
GAGAGAGGTGTTTAGAGGTTATAAATGTTTGGCAGGCAGGGATTGTAATGATGCCATACAGGCAAGTGGTAGAGTATGTGGTAGTTTAGGTATTCTGTCATTGTTGGTTACCTTATGGACTAAGTGACTTGTTAGTACCTACTAAATGAGGGCTTCTGATTTTGGTGCTGTGCAGAGATGAAGAATGATATTCATCATGTTCAAACACATCCTTATACTTTAATAATGGGAACTTGTTCAAGCGTTATACTTGCAAAAGTAAGATCTTTAACATATTTTGGTTAAACAGAAAAGTCACAGTAAAGTTTGTCATGGTTTTCTTTAAACAGTTAGTTTGATTATGCTTCCTTTAAATTATGGTTGATGAGATTCACTAGCAGTAGATACTATAATCGTTACCGTTCGGCACTGTCCGCACGTTCCTATACGAGGGTCTTTTTGCGTGGGTGTTGGCAAGGTACATTATTCTCTTGTACGAAGACAGGACCACCCGTGCGCAATACCGATGGATCCGCCTTCGGATGCTTGATTCGCTTTTATTAAGCGAATAATGTGCCGAAAATTTGGACTATGTTGCTCAATTTATGGTTTACTTGACTTTTCCACAATATATAAGTTATGCAACAGCACAAAATAAAAAGTGTCCCAGTTTTCTTTCTGAGGCTAATTTACTTTTCTACATGAGTTCATCGATTGTCTTTAAGTTTATTATAGAGAATATTCTAAAACATCATATGGGGCATTATTTCTCAAATGTCTCATCTCGAAAATGGGATATTTCAGATCAGGCTCAAACTTAGGCTAAGTGTTGTCCTTCTAGATGGTAATTTTACCAAAAAATATTTTCCTGTTTCATAAGCATTTTTTTATAATTGCAAAATTTGATCTTGATTTATCAAAATCAAAAATAAAATCGACATTTTTTTTAAGATGGGCACTTTTGATTTAAAAAAAAATATTCTAGAAAGAAAGCTTAGATTTTTTACAGTACGATCTTTGAAAACCAGAAAGGACTTTTTTTTTGTTTTCGAGAAACTGAATTTCGAGTGACCTGATGTTTAAAAAAAATATATTCTACAGTCTCAAAAATTACGGAAAATATGCATGTACAATTTTTAATAATAAACAATATTATAAAAATAGATATTCAAAAAAATTTTTTGTTAATTTTAGAATTTTTTGAAAATTGGGAAAAGTGAAAACTTTTTGAATTTGGTTAATTGCGCATTTTTAATGTATAATTCACATGTAATATGCATAATATAATAAATACCAATGTTTTTTGCACATTCAAATCGTGCAGTTAACCAAATTCAAAAAATTTATTTTTTCCAATTTTTAAAAAATTCTAAAATCAACAAAAATTTTTTTGTACTATTTATTTTTGTATTATTGTTTGTTATCAAAAACTGTACCTGTAACAAATTTTCAGTCATTTTCGCGCCCATAGGAAAGATTTTTTGAAAAGGTCAGGTTAATCAAAATTCAGTTTCTCGAAAACAAAAAATAGTTATTTGTGATACATGTGCGTAAAATAGGTGATTTCACGAGTGTGATGTTTGCAGCACGAGCCTAAGGCGAGTGATGCAAATCACACGAGTGAAATCATTTTTACGCACGTGTATCACATACTATTTTTTGCAAAACCCATCCGAGAAAGTTGTCTGATCGACAACATTAAATATGCAACCTTGCCAAAGCGTGAAGATATGAACGCTAAAGTTACCAATGCCAGTGTCTAAACTCTAAAGTACCTTATCTCCAAAGTGGGCATGCGCAGCTTTTTCAACAGTGCCTAAAGTAAGTCACATTCAAACTGCACATGCGCGATTTTTTTTACACAGTCTGCTAAAATTGTGCCCTTTAGGCACTATTTTGAACTATGAAAAGTGCAACTTTTGAGGTGGGTGTTGCAAAAAAGCCCTTTTTGCTGTTCAAGAATTTTATTGTAAAAAAACTCAGCTTTCCTCCTAGAATATTTTTTAAACAATTGAAAGTATCCATCTTCAAAAAAGGCGATTTTATTTTTGATTTTGATAAATATAGGTAAAATTTTGAAACTTTCAAAAAAACACTTGTAAACAATGGAAAAGTCAGAAAAAATTCTATCGAAACAACCTGGCTAAATTTTTTAAAATTATTTATGAAAGGAGCAAATATTCTCGCAGCAGAGCGTATCACTGTCTTTTTAACTGATTATTGCAATAATTAATTTTATCAACATTAACAATTTTAAAAGAGATCCCAATAGCCAGAGCTCTCTTCAATAAATCCATCGATATTGAAAATTGAAAAATAGTGATACACTAAGTTCACTGTGATACAAAACATTATAAACTATATTAAACTGTAATAATTACTGAAAAATGTTCAGAAATCAGGTTCATTTTCTTATTTTCAATATTCCTTACAATATCAATAGTACCGCGTGTAAAGTCAATAGCAAACATGCCGTACAGACATAGCATGCAAACAAGCAAATATTGTCATATTGATCTGTTTTGATACACTTTGTAGTTCTGTACGTATATCTAAACTGCAAATATCACTGTATCTCTGGTGTTTACGCTTATATCATAGCCAAATCTAATAAAAAAAAAAAAGTTCAATTTAAATTCCAAAAGAAAATTATCGCAATTTAATAAATTTTCAACTGGGTAAAGAATAGTAATCCCAAATTTAAAACAGCGCGACTGTAATGTTGCTAGTGAACCTTATTGCTTTATGCAGTAATTGTAATTAGTTTTTTTATTTACTTATCTGAAGTTAAACATATTTATCACTTGTGAATTATATAATTTTATCCTTTTCTCCAATTTAAAACACAAGTCCAGTTCCGGTGTATAATTTAAACCGTATGAAATCCGTGAAGAGAAGCAGTGTATCGTAACTTTTAATAAGTACGAAACATAAAAGGACCGAATCTCGAAAGCATTCTTTTCGCCATCTGAATTGCTTCAATCAAAAAATTCAAGGTGATTTAGAAAAAAGTGTAAGCCACTGGTTTGAACCGCGCTTCACGGAACGCGGAAACATCTTAACGCTTAACGAGAATGATGTTCTGACAGTGAAAAATGCAGTCAGCGGTAAAGAGACGAAACTCGGTTAGCTATGTTGGTAAAGTGAATATACGTAATGTTCCTGTTTTCAATCCAAGAATGTCGTCCTCGTCGAGTTTCGAGGATCGTTGACCATACACATGATGTCTAAATGAAGATCATAATGTCATCAAGAAAAGGGTTTCACGACAAAAATTAACTGTTACTTAAATGTGTTACTTTCTAAGTTTCGAGCTTCTCATTAGAAAGGTAATCAGCACTAGATTAGGATCAAAGTGATAAGTAATATTCTTTAGGTCACAGGGTAGTAATTAATTCTTCACTCATTAGTCCTATGTTTATAGAAGACTAAATTTATTTATAAATGATTATTCTTCATGTGTAGAAAGTTTAGAAATTTAATTTTCCAGAGTGTAATTTTTCAGGTATCATTGAACAGTCTCATGAATATTAATGTCTATGAATATCTGTAATTTAACACGATATGCGTGTAGAAATCTAAAGTTGCGAAAAAACATCCGTCAAGATACTTGAAAAATACTCGAGTACTCGGTGAACATTTTTTTTATTAGTTTTAGGGCCGCAAAAGAGGCTCTTATAAATTCCGTCAGCTTCGTCGTTCCGTCCTTCTGGTATTTCCGGACTTTGTTTTCGTTTCGATAAGTAGTTATACCACACCACTCGAGCAGCAACGCATCGTAGGAGTTTACAGCGCATAACATATGTATTTATGGTAGCAAACATTAAATGAAGAGAGGAAGGTTGCCGCCGTTATTCGCGGTCGTTTGCAACTTCGTTTACTAGACTGGAAAACTTTCTTACATTACAAAAAAAAAAATCATTTTCGCATCTACAATAAATGCAAATTAAAATTTAAAGAAGCAAAATTATTATCAAAAACCAAAATTTAGATACTCGTTATCTTTATTTTACTCCTTATTTTACATTTACTCAACATTTTCACATATATTTATTTTCTATGTAGGTTTATTTATATCTTTACTTCCTGTAGATTAATGGTGTCCCTGAAGAAAAATTCTCTCAGTTTATAGGTATGATAAGATCGTTTCTAGACGTGGAAAAATTGAAGAGTACAAGCATTGGAAAATACTTGTTGGAGGAACTCGAGTGTATATTCTTTGATGGATATCGTGGATGAACCACGTACTCCTCGTGACATTCTTGGAGAGATTGGGCCAACTAGTTTCATATTTTTTTTTTTAGATTGTTGAACCTCTCTCGATTCTCTTTCCCTCTGCTGAATGTTTTACTAATTCTCTTGCAAAATAAGGCCCAAAAACTCTGATTTTTTTAGACGATAATAGATATGAATATTACTTCATATGATCCTTCTCTATAAGGATAATTGCAGTTTTGTCTTCTTCTTGTCCTAGTACTAAATACTAAACATTTAAGTCATAATGGGGTAAAATCTTTCGTTTAAGTTTTAAATTAGCCCCTATTGGCGATTATTTTCTGTCAATTGAATACAGTAAATACGACAGGAGCTTAAGGGATCAAAATCCTAATTTCATCTCTCTTTTCCTTTCGTCTGTCTTAAATCGATATTCTTAAGCCAGAAGGCTTTCTTCGACATACTTCCTAGCATGAATCGACATCAGGCGGGAAATCCCTCCAATGACTGACGTGCTAAAAGGACCTATGCATGGCTTGACACACAACTACTTAGGTTCCTGAAATTTCTGAATGATCCATGATCCGGTGAATCTATACAGCTGTATGTCGAAAACCAGGGTCAGGACAAATAATAACGTGGATTCCCTCGAGCGTTAAAAGGACGTTAAGGACATCCCAAATGGTAGATGGGGGCAATCTGACCAGAAATGGGTCCTAAGAGGTGTGAAGACACTGTAGGGGGTTGTCATTGTTGTCAGTGACCTTCCCCTAAAATCTTAGACCGTCCACTTCTCGCCACCACCCATTTTGTGCATGCGTGGGAGACTTATATTATATATTTTTTATGGCCCTATAGGTGTGCAGCTGAAAACACGCACGCATAAAACATGCTGAAGGGGCGCACGGTCAAACGAACCGTGCGTAAACTCGTCCCTCGGCAAGGACGAGCACACAAGGCATGAATGAAAGTTGTCTGGTAAGATAAACACTCTGTAGACATCTTTCAAGGGAAACTTTCTATTTGAATTACATGGAAAAATTCATAGAAAGATTTTGATTAGAGTTAGGAAAATGTAAATTATTATAAAGATTGAAGAAAGTTCTTAAAGAAAGACTTAATTGTAGGTATTCTAATAACTTTGCAGTTGTTATATCTTTCTAATGAAGGTATAACTTCGTTTACACTTTGCAACAATAATCTTCTGCCGCGATATTGAAAAGAATGGTATAATTTATGTATATTTTGCTCTTGGCAAGACTGTATGAAATTAATTGCTATTTTTAATTCTCTTGTAATATAACTTTATTCGCCAAAATTGCGAATGAAATTAATTGCTATTTTTAATTCTCTTGTAATATAACTTTATTCGACAAAATCGCTTTATTCGCTCTTGACAAGACTGTATGAAATTAATTGCTATTTTTAAGTCTCTTGTAATATAACTTTATTCGCCAAAATAATTTTATTTCGCCTAAAGACTAAAAAATTCTGATTTAAATAACTTACGAAATAACTTTTTACTCAAAAATTTGTAAAAAAATCGAAAAATATATTATTTTTACAATATCTCCTTATGGAATCGGCAAAATCACTTCATTAGTGGTCTTTATTATCTCACGGTATCGTAAGTGCACTGAAATCTCGGTTTACCGGGTTTCGGGATACCAGTTCCCGGAATTTGGTTTTTGGATGAGGGGTCCAAGGGGACGAGAAAGCCGAGCTCGGAGCTCAGTCTTCCCCAAGTACCGTAGCAACAAAGTGCGCTGTAGTGTCGCAGTAGAATTCCGTCGGTTCGCATCAGTTCGTTTTCAGTGTTTTGGTTATGCGTTATGCATAATAATTCATAAATAATAACTAAATCAAACATAACAGTAAAGTAAACATTAAATTAAACTTATATTTAGAAAATATTTTTCACTCGTGACAAAAATCAAACAGAAATAGTTTATACGGCCCTGACTTTTTCACGTTTAGAGAGATCTCGGTTTACCAAAAGGTCATTCAGACAACCCCCGAAACCCCTGGTAAACCGAGATTTCAGTCTACTTAAAATTAGAGAGACTTCTAAACTAGGTAAAATCGAAAGACGAACTGAAGACTGAAGCACTGAAAGCAGATTAATAAGCAGTTTCGAAGAGGATTCGTTTTTTTGTTTAGGATTTCCCACCGTCAAAATTTTGAGTAACCAACTATCTTCCATTTACGGAAACTCAGGGCGTTTACCTCTAAGAAGGTGTCAACTTTCAGGTTGTTAGCTGGGGGTAGAAGTGACGTCATTAACTACCAATTGGAACCCCACGACTCCTTTATCTGATGAAACTTAGAGGGCTATACCTTATTTTCGAATTCCAAACACCAAATTCCCAAAAAAAATCACTTTATCTATTTAAATAATATTCAATTAGCTACACTTAATTATTAAAGTAAATCTTTACTCTTATATTAAATTATTATCAACTTATAAGATAACTTTTTTACGGAAACAAAAGTTCAACAAAAATTGGTGAGAAAAATAAAGGTGGTTTTAGCAAAAAATCAATTTGATAACAAAATTAAATTTTGAGTTTCTCGAGACCACTATATTTACTTTAAAAGCAATATTTTTGGTCAAAGAAAGATTCTGCGACATGAAATGTAGAAGTGTGCCTGATTTGAAATGGATTTGATCATATCTTACAATACTTTATTATATTTTATGTCGTATAATTATAATATTATAATTTTTAATTATTTCCCAATGTATATTAAATTCAGTCGTTAAATAAATATAAATAGAGGAGGTGGCTCGAATATGGAATAGGTTTCTGCTAAAGTATAAAGTATGGTGTGTTGGTAATAATTGGAACATTTAGCTCTTGGGGGGAATAGAAAATAGTGTCAGTTTAGTTTCTTTATGTGCGTCTAACAAAATGTGAGAGCAGAAAATGTAAAATTGATACTCTCGAGTTTATTTCAGTAAAGCGTTAATTGTCTATTTATTATGTAGTAAATAAACTTCGGTTAATAAATTCTGGATGTAATAGTAGAGTAAGGTTAGGTGAACAATATTATATGGGATATATGGAGACTGTTCTATTTAGGGATTATATTCTATAGACGTAAAAATTTTGTAAGTAGTGTTTCGAATATAAAATACCAAGGGCGGCTTGATTATGGAATGCATTTTTGACCTAGAAAATAACCAGCATTAACAAAAACTTACAATAGCCTAAAATTATAACCTAATATAAAATGACAACTTTAATTAATATTAAATATTTCTTGGAGTCCACACAGGCTGTCAGTGTATTATCAGACCTGAGGGTGTGCGATTATTGCAAATAATTTTTTTTATAATTCTTAGTATTGAAAAGAGCACCCTCCATTTGATGAATATCGAAGAATATTATAGACCGCCCAGTTGAGGGCAAAATATTTTTAAAAAACACTTTAAGATAGTGTGATAGTGTTGTGTTGATAGATATGGACTTTCCATCTACAATCACACAATTTTTTTATTGTTTACCTTATGTTGTTTTTATCATAATTTGACTTCGTACGACTGTTCAGATGTTTAAAGTTTATAATTTTACACTTGTTTTTATTTTGACAAAAAAATGGTGTCTTTTATGTTTTTATATTTGAATGAATAAATTTCTAGTCTGATGAGGTTGGCGAATCAGGCAAACGAAACGTCGTTCACACTATCTTAAAGTGTTTTTTTTTTTATTTTGCACTCAACTGGTCGGTTTATAATATTGTTCGATATTTTTTTATAATCGTTTATGTCCTGAATTACCTCAGTAAACATTTTCCTATGGATTGCTTAATAAGTTTTCTTGTTTTTTACGATTTCTCTAGGTATTTCATATTAGAGCCACCTTTTTTGGATTTTCAAACACCTCGTTTCTCACAAAATCTAAATTTTCAGAAAAGCTTTCAAACGACAAGGTTATTCAATTACCTTTAAAAGACCTATTGTTCTTTATCACTTCGGTTGATAGAGTCCCGGCAATCCATAGAAAAGGAGTTGGTATTTCATACTCGAACCACCTGCCCAGCTGCTCTAGCTATTTTACTATTGAATAATTTAATGTACTAATTATTTGCACTAATTATTTTGAAGATTAATAAACAAGTGAAAGTAAAAATAAAGCAAAATGATTTCTACATATTTAATTTTTTACGTAGAATTGAATTTCATAAATTTATCTTTTCAACAAATTGTTTAAAGAATACTTGTTTCAGCAATATGAGAAACAATTTTTCTCCCGAAATTAATATGTCTTTCGTTCAAATATCCTATCACATGGATAATTATATATAGGTAAAAATTAAACTTATCTGAAGTTGGATAAGAACGTTGCAAACAATTGAAAACTACAATTATCCGACGCCGGATAATTGTAGTTTCAATTGTTTGCAACGTTTTTATCCCTCTTCAAATAAAAAATATACCTGGGATTTACTGAGTATGTGATGATCCTCCGTGAATTATAATTTAATTGTTTAAAAATGACAATGTAATAGTAAAAGTAGTTTATTTATTTATTGAATGATTGAATTTATTATTAATTGAGGAATAATTGTAATTTATAATAGGGAAAGCTGGGACAAAATGGCGACAGTTAAGGTTTAGAATTTTAAATTGTTCAAAAGGTTACAATTTGCATGGGATAAAAAATATTAAGTCAAATTATTTAATAATATTGCTCAATATTTAAACTAATAAATTTTCTTTATTTTGAAGCAAAAAAAATGAACACAGATTGTTTAAATAATGTGAAAACGAAAGAATTAAACATTTTCTGTGAATTTGGTGTTTGAACTTTTGAAAGATGCAGCCCACTGAGTATGGTCTTGGAAGTTGGCCAAGCTTTGGGAAATTTCCCAGAAATTTGAACCATTAGTTATTGTTGTTAGCACACTAGTTCGAAAAGGACGTCATTTAAAATTCTAGATTCTAAATATTCTTATAGACTTTCTTTAATTACTATATTAAGATATACAACACTAAGAGCCATAAATTCGTTAATTGAACTTTCAGCACATTTAAGTAAATCTTAAATGACTTTAATTTTATAAAATTATATTATATAATAAGGAGATATATTATGTTGGAGTTTTCGAATATTCCAAGAAAAACTTTAACAACTATTTTACCCTTTTACATTTCTATTTAGTTTATTCTTAATTTTATAAGAAAATGGCTGTCAGAGTCAAAGTTGTAACAGTTGTCAGTTGAAAATATATGAGGTGTGGAAAACATTGTACATACGACTAGAAGGAAAATATAAGAATGATTCAGCTAACATTTCTCCGCCCATTCCTAATTGAGACGTGTTATTCCGAGTCTTTATCATTCTAATTTTGAAAAATTTCAGAAATGTAGAAGCAAAATGACACTAAACCTCAAAAGATCTTTTTTTTATTTTAATATGTAAAATCCACATATTGATACTCTGAGTTACGTGCACGTAATTATGTGATATAAAGCAATTGTCTATTTTAAAATTTATATAGGAGGTCTTTTTGAAACTAATAATTTCCAATTGTAAAAAATTATCCTGCAGTACTGATGTCATCTTCATTTCTAGAAGTCTCCTTCGAGTTTGTTTCCTTGTTTATAAGGTATTCAAGGAAAAAATGATTATTACTCGGGTATTGTAAAGCGCAGATAAAATTCAAAGTGTAAGAGCATACATTTCTAAGTACATGAGGTGCGTGCAGATTCGCATAATACCTAATCCTGCGTGATCGTAAGTCTAGGAATAATCAGTGGAAGGATCAGATTCAACTTTATCCAGACTTCTCCCGTGTTACAAGTAGACGTGTTTGCACGTGACAAATACAGACTTAAGCCGAACCACTCCCAGATTTTAGATGAACTCAACACCGACATCACATCGACTCTAGATCAAGACAATATCAAAAGTCTCATGTCTAGTCGTATTTTTTAAAAGGGTTACCCTTACTTGTAAGGCCAGAAAAAACGATTTCTTTTGGACATTTTTGTAGAAAAAACGTGTGCATATTTTTTAATATATGTTTCCTTGTTCAATGAAGTAATATTTAAAGACTATTTCGTACAATTTTCATGTAAAAATAATTAATTATTAAAAAGTTATAGTCGATGCCGAGGAATGAGTTTTTAAAAAATATGTTTTGCGCTGAGCACTCCTGCTTGGAACTGGATCATCTGAAATCAAAAATTGAAAATAATTTAGTTCATCTTGTTTTTAATCGAAGTATTTGAGAAAAAACTCATTTTTGACAAAATGGCGGACGTTGAAAGTGAAGTGATCAATTTTCAAAGTCACACACTTCACTTTCAACGTCCACCATTTTGTTCCAAATTAATTTTTTTTCAAATGCTTCGATTAAAGACTAGATAAACTAATATATTAACTAAATTATTTTCGATTTTGGTTTTCAGATAATCCAGTTCCAAGCAGAAGTACTCATCGCAAAACATGTTTTTTTAAAAGGTATTTCTCGTCATCGACTATAACTTTTTAATAATTAATTATTTTTACATGAAAATTGTATGAAATTGTCTTTAAATATTACTTTATTGAACTAAGAAACTTATATAAAAAATATGCACATTTTTTTTAAAGGGGTGATACTACTTTGGATAGGTGAATTTGGGAATTTTTGGGAATTTTTTGTAGGAAAATGAAAATTGATATTTAAAAACAATTTTGAGGACTTTATTATGAAACTTTTGAATAATATGAGAGAGTTTTGTTTTTGTTTTTTAAACAAAAATGGCAGTTGCAGAGCTGATGACGTCGCATACACTTTTTTTCAAAATCCTTCGCGGCTAGCAGTAGAAGTGACGTAGACTTTATTCTGGAATAAAAAATCAAGTTTTTTCATAAATTATATCAGATTATCTACAGAAATGCATATCTAGAAGCATAAACATACATTTTTGTAGAAATTATGACGACTTGTTCACAATTCTTTTTTCAAATCGTCATAATTTCTACAAAAATGTATGTTTATGCTTTTAGATGTGCATTTCTGTAGATAATCTAATATAATTTATGAAAAAACTCGATTTTGTGTTCCAGAATAAAGTCTACGTCACTTCTACTGCTAGCCGCGGAGGAAATTGAAAAAAAGTGTATGCGACGTCATCAGCTCTGCAGCCGCCATTTTTGTATAAAAAACAAAAACAAAATTCTCTTATATTATTCAAAAGTTTCATAATAAAGTCCTCAAAATTGTTTTTAAATATCAATTTTCATTTTCCTACAAAAAATTCCCAAAAATTCCCAAATTCACCTATCCAAAGTAGTATTACCCCTTAATTCAAAAGAAATCGCTTTATTCTGGCCTTACAAGTAGGGGTAACTCCTTAATTTAATCTTTCAGATATTGTACAATCTATCCACAGTGAGTATTATGATACTTATTATTAAGATTTCAACGCTGTCATTTGAGTTAATATCATTTTTATTTCCTTTTTGTATTTTTTTCCACATCGATTCTCGTTGAGCGAACCTGTCACTGGAAATCAAGTTTCATAATTCTCGCGGCCTTTACGCTGGTGTGATCCCCGAGGCTGGACCGCGCCATCTGCTATTAACTCATTGGCATTCCACGTGATCGCTTATTTCGTTTTACGCGCGTGTATGTTTTCCAAACCATGCGTTATTTTCGCTGATTGATTCCAATTTCGAGCGACCAATTATTATTATCGACTCGTGCGCCCAGGATTTTTCTCGTCGGGATTATGTCCACGTTCTGGGATCTTCGAGGATTATAGCGTTCGAGCCATCATCCTCACATGGTAGTTTCCGATTCTGGTCACGTGAACTGCAATCACTTATTATCTGAAGACTTGTCACAAAAATAGCCACACTTTATAGAGTTACTAAGAAAACAAGTAAGGGGAATTATGAAGTGCAAAACGGGAAGAAAATTATAAATTACATAATAAATGAAAGGCAACGCTGCATACGGGTGTAAGTGCCAAATCCCGAATTTTACAGGAGGCACAAAAAACCGTCTAACTTTAACGCTTTTAATTTTTTTTTAAAAACAAGAAATTGCTTTCGAGCAATTATTGCAAGAAATTTCTTTCGAAGTTACTTAGCTTTACTGAATCGTGAAAGGAGCGCTTTGAAAAAAGCAACCATCTCCGAGAAAACCCGTCTCAAAGGAACGGCGCGTCCCAAAAACGCCGATTTTGACTCTGTAATAGATGCATAACTTTTTTATTTATTAATTTAAAAATAAAACTAAAAACACGCCTCGAGCTATTACTTAGCTCTATTGAATCGAGAAAGGAACTCCTGGAAAAAAGCAACCATCTCCGAGGAAACCCTTGTCAAAGAACGACGCATCCCCAAAAACGCCGGCCCTAACACAGAAAAAGCTACATAACTTTTTTCTTTGTGAATTTAAAAAAAAAACTAAAAACTTGTCTCAAGCTATTATTTATCTCTATTGAATCGCGAAAAGAGCAGGCGAAAAGAAGCAACGACTTCGGAGAAAAAAATTATCAAATATCGATTTCAAGGATGACATTGAGAAAAACATTTTCTTTCAACTATTTCAGCTTGTAATGAATTATGTATAAATACTTTTTTCGTACAACTAATGCTTTTTTTGTGAAGCCACAACTCTCAGAAATGACATTTTGGACCATACAGGCCCAAAATGCACTAAGTGGCTCATGGAAATTACGCCCTTATGCATTTCTTTTCTTCCCCTGACCCACTTCCAAATCGAACTGAACCAAAATCTTCTACAAGGACATGACTTAAGAGAAAACAAGTACTTTAAGCCAATAAAACGATTTTCAGAAACTTGGCACTTACACCCGTATGCAGTGTCGTCCTTCAAATAACTTATTACATTTATTATTTTTTATTAATTTATGGATTTGTTAAAAACAAGTTTATTTACCAAGTGTGGTATTTCTGTGGCTTTTAAGAGATATTTGAAAGCTACCACCGACACTTGGAATTAAGGCCACTCTTCCAGTATCGAGACTCAAGACCAGTAAACCATGAGTTAAGCCTTTCAAGAAACAGGAGTAGTTCATGTGGAATCGATATACTCAACCTAAAGAGAAGATTTAGCACTTTAGGTATTTAGATCCCAGTCGGATTACACGTTTTGTCGTTTGGAATTATGTTCCCCGTTGTAATAGCACATTTTGCAAGCTATGCTATTGAATTAATCCAAATTTTATTTATAACCCGACGAGTACATAGATCACGTTTGTGACAGAAAATCTATTCCCGTGTGGCCGTGCGAACGGACACGCATTCCATAATGCATAATTTATTCACAATAATTCCAGTCATGAGCGCCCACAATTATATTTTCATTCCATACGCCATACGCGAGAGATTAATGTCAACGACACTCGGATGGCCCATTCAATAGTTCTCGCTTTTTGTTTCATTTTAATTTATATTAACTGAAGTTATTCGAATACAAAAAGAAAAATGCAAAAATTTCAAATGAATTCACTTGCTTTCCCTACATTCAAATGAGATGAATAAACAAGAAACAATTTTCTTTCTAATTACTTGTTTCCTAAAACAAATCAGAGGCTATTAGTAATGATGCCAAGTTTTGTTGAATTTTCTAAATAAGGAAGTCATTATTACCCGGAGGATCTTTATGACCATTACTAATTAGTAATTATATAAAGGTCTATAATCTCTTAAACCGTGCAAAATTGATCCAGAGTTAAAGACAGGTTTAGACACGTGAAATGAGATTAAATTACTGTCGAATTGGTCACGTTCAATATTCATTTCTTGATTTTATTTTTGTTCTACTTCCACTGCATTTGCAATCTTTCCTGATCTGTTATCAGTCATATCTCCATTTCCATTTCTCAAATTTATTTTGATGCTCATTTTTATTACAACAATTGATTCTTAGAATTCATCATGTAATTTTTAGTGTATTTATAATTGAATTTTAAATTCATTATTAATGACAACCATCCACTATTTTTTCAAATTGGAAAAAATATATTTAAACTAAAGTTTGAAATGAGGGTTTTACCCTTTATCGTGCCTCTAATTTGAATAGTCTTTGAAATACATAGTTTGTAAAATCGAAGAAATTAACCACATTATTCAATATAACAAATTTTAAAGGAGAAATTTAATTGTGATTTAGAAAAAAATAATTGAATCTGCATTGCTTTATGATTTAGTGATTTAGTTTTATGATTTTTATGATTTTAGTTATTTATGATTTTGTATTTTTCTTTTGCTTTAGAAAAAAATCGTAATTTTGATTCAATCTTCATCCTTGATAGTGTATTTTTTTTTTAGAATATTACCTTCAATTCTGTTTGGATGAATCTTATTAAAGGCCGAGGATATTGTTACGGAAATTTCCGTTCATCTAGCATACAACACAAAGGGAGCGTAGGCTAGTGTTACGGAAAATTCTGTAACATCAATGATGAAGATTGAATCAGAATTACGATTTCACCTTTAATTCTATTTGGATGAATTTTATTAAAGGCCGAGAATATTGTTACGGAAATTTCCGTTCATCTAGCATACAACACAAAGGGGGCGTTGGCTAGTGTTACGGAAAATTTCGTAACATCATTGATGAAGATTGAATCAGAATTACGATTTTTGTCTAAAGTGAAAGAAAATTTCTAACAACTAATGTTAAATAAACAATTGTAGATTTAACTATTTTTGTCTATATCTCACTTTGATTTCTCTTTTAAAATTAGTTATATTTAACAATATGGTTATTTTCCTCGATTTTATAAACCTGTTTAAAAAATTTGAGGTGCGATAAGGGGTGAACATCCTTAACCAATGTTATTAAATCCAGTTCAGTGAATTAATTTTGTAAAAGGAATAATATTCACATTAATATTTTACGACAAGAGCTTATATTATGAGGATAACTGTATACCAATAACTGACAAAAAGAGGAAGATAATATTTTTCTGAGTGAAAGCTAGTCGATGCATGAGAAGCAGAAGAAAAAAGCAAAATGACTGAAAATTTTGGCGAAGTTGTTCTCACGGATTAAAGATACATACTTTCGTTCGCTACGTTGAGAAATCCGGATGGCTCAGAAAAGAAAAAAAAAAAACCTTCTAGACGTCTACGAATCTTTGATACTTGGCAGACCCGGTTTTCTTAAATCCTCACGTGAACAGATAGTCTGCAAAGTCGTTTTATTATTTTTGCTCTTTCCTGGTACTTCTTATTCATCAGAGAGATTTCTCCAATGTTGAGAAAACTCACAGATTTTTGGATAATTTTACTGGTCCGGACATGATTGTAAATTCTCTCTTATCGTTGCAGTTAGACTGTTTGGTTGCTCTTGAGTAGGAATTAATTTTGAATCTTGACAAGAAACGAAAGTTCTCTAAAATTAGAAACCTGAAGTTTATCATGAATTATTAAACTTTTTAATAAGTGAAGCATCCGCTAAAAGAACGTTCTATGAACGAAAATTGCTTTTATTGGAATCTCTGTTCATAGTATGAAAATGAACTCTAATCCAAAATATTTTTCCTCTGCATCATAGTACATATCTTAGAACAAACTATGACATCGATCAAACTTTTATTAATTTGCTTTCACACTAAGATTCCAATAAAAGACATTTTGGTTCATAGAATGTTCTTTTGTCGGATGCTTCAAGTGTAATTCTCAAAAGCTAGCAGCAGCATTGCCCTTAATGAAAATATATTTCTTTCGTGTTTATTGAAAGCTCTAAAATTCAAATTGGGATCTCTTTCGCATTTAAAAACTTTTAAATTTGCATCTTGAGAAGGCACAAAAATTCTCCTATGTTGTATTAGATTTTTTTTAAACTCTATAAAATTTTCATTCGTTCTCAAATTTTTTTGATATTTTTTCTTCATATTGAAATATTAATCCGTGCAATTGTAAACTTTACAATTGGCGAATAATGTGTAATTCACCTTCTGGGAAACAATTTCTCACCATCTACATCTTTATCACTTATTTTCCCCGGAAACTTTCATAGAACAAGCTGGGTGAAAGTGAATTCCAGATCCCACAGTACTTGATAGAGGATTTACGATTTACTATTGCCATTTGCCTATAACAATAAATTGTGCCCCATCCTTGAATCTTGGACTCTTTCGAATGAAAAATCTAGAAGTTGGAAACTGCGAGTTTAGAGGAGAGAAAGGGAAATAAGCAATGGACCGGATTTGTCGATGCGACGTTGCCCGAAGCTCTCGTTATTATACATACCGTCTAGCCAAGGGAGTTGAGGTCGAGGGACATTGGATAGTCGAACAAGGTCCTCGGAATAAGGGTCGTGTCAGAGACACGCTTTCCCTCAGGCTAATTTCAAATTAATGCTACAACAGACCATGCCCACTGATCATTATTATCAGTACACTCCATTGAATATACCTACACATTTTTTTCACAATAAAACATCCTGCTGTACACTATATCCAACACATAAATAACTTCAATGAAAAGAAAATAAGAAAACCTCTTTTCTAGTGCGGCTAAACTTTCAAATTGGGGTGAGAATATTAGGGAGTTTGACAACCAGACTTTAAATGTCAGATACAGTCATTGTCATGGGAAAGCTTGTTACGGTTCGATGCTTGCATTTTAATCAGAGATGTATTATGTACGGAAATATGGAAGTGAAAATGGAGAATTTATATGGAAAATGAATTTTGTATTTGTATGTAATCCTGCATTTTCAATACTGGATGACAGAGAATGTTAGATTAAAGCTCTTAATTTTTTTGTTATTGGAAATTCATGGATTTTGTTTCTCTGTTGCAGGTGAGATTGTGGATATTTTATTCAGAAGTTGTTGAGTGAGTATAAACATAATTTTATTCTAGGGATAAACAAACTTTATACTGGTTTTCAGAGTAGAAAATAGGGCTTAATAAAAAAATAAGTTTTAAGCCTTTTGAATTAGTGGAAAATTTATTCATTAATTAACAAGTTATTTATTATTAATTGTTAATTAATTAATTTGAAAAATCTATAGAGTTCAGAAATATCTTTTCTAAAACATTCAGTATAGGGCAGAGTGACCCGAACTGGATAGGTTCCCGACCTGAATAATACGTAAAAATGACTATATATTTGTATCATTTTTATTGCCGTCGAATTTTTTTACAACTATTTCTTTTATTCCTTGTATTCACGGAACACTCGGCTTTAAAATTTTCCACAGAAACAGTTCTTTAATTATCAAAAATAACGTAATTAATATGTTTTTATTGGTAGTGTCATTTTCCCCGATCTGGATAATTCGTGAAAGGTTTTTGAGCTGAAGTAATATTTTGGTTTAGGTTATCAGCATTTTAGATTTATCAAATGTTGCCAATCAAAAAATAATAGTAAATAAGTTGAATGTTTATTTTAACCAAAATCTTTTAAGATATGCTAAATTTAATTAGTATTTAATATTTAATTTATAATTAGACACTTTTGACACAAAATTTAATAATTTATTGATAATTATAAGGTGTATTAAAGAAATTACACTCAAAATGTTTTCAAATGACCCGCGCATTTTAACTGACCCGCAACTAGCTGTTTGAATAAATTTTTTTAGCATTTAAAATTGGCAGTAGTAGCTGTCATCATTTAATATTAAATACGACAGAGATTAGAGCTGGCGTATTTTTCACAATATAATTAAAAATATTACCTTTATTAAGACAAACACGTTTAAAAGTAACAGCTCTGAAATGCTATTTGATGAGATCAGGTAAAATATCGATCAATTAACACTGTGAGTGATTGTTAACACTGATACGATTGTCCGGATCGAGGTCCTAAACCCTCATTTGCATAAAAGGGCAATGGTTCAGAAAAATATTAATTACGAATAAATATTTGATATAATCTTTGTTACGTTATTGGTATTATTTAAAGGAATGTTTTATCTTCAATTTGGTATACTTAATACTATTCTTTTTTCTGTAAAATGTTTAATTATTATAAAGTCAAAACTTTTTTTATCCAGATCGAGTCATTCTCCCCTGTGCGGGTGATTCTTCATAGGGAGGGCACTTTTGTGCCCAATAAATAAATTATTTAAACTATTGATAATATCAATATAAGACTCGGTAAAAATCATCATTTTAGAACTTCATGACATGATTTGCTATATAAAACTGGTTTATAAAATCACAAACTAAAATAAAATAACATGAAATATCCGAAAAACGATTTTGGAGCATGTCCACAAATACGTGAGGCACAATTTAGAGTCATATAGTGAATGTAAACTAAACTGTTCTCAAATTACACTCGTCGCTGAATCGAAGCCCTCTGAATCGAGGACCACCTTCATGGCCGTTCACGCTTCACTGATTCTGTCCCCCGCCCCTGAGCGTCCCGTGACGGCACCATCGTTCGGGCAGTCAGGGCCGCCAGACGTTGTTTACATCACGACTCTCTGCGCATTTACTTTTATACGTTCAGAGACTATATACGCGGTCCTGAATGTTGACATAAGAGTGCTCGCTCGTTGCTTTAAATCTGGTTCAAATTATATTCCAGTTTGAACCAGATTATAGTGCCGTCTACCCCCGAGGCCGATCTTATTAAGAGCGATGAGTTTAATTCTAAATGCAAAATAAATTTTATTTTCATTGGTGAACACTTTGATACTACAACCCTGAATTTCGTTCAAGGTTATGTTCACTCCTTGTTTACGAAGGAAAATAAGATACCTCTTACCAATAATTGTAGAATTATATTAAGTCAATGAAAAGTAAATTATTTTTTTTTGTTATTTAGGTCTAAGCGACATAATTGTTTTTCTTACCTTTCAATAATATTATTAATTTTACTGTTATTTTGATCAATAAAATTTTTTACTGAATAAACTGATTGAAAGAAAAACTTGAATTTGAAAAATTAATTTTTTTTATTAGAAAAAAGTATTAAACAATTTTTTGAAATTTTTGTTTTGCTTTTTCTTGTACCAGGTAACATTTTCTTATTCTTCGGAAAAATGAATCATAGTTACTCGAGAGTATAGACAATACCTGACGTCAAAAAGTCCTAGAAGCATTTGAAATAAATTTTAAGCGTGACTACTTTCAGAAATTCTTTTTATGGTGCTAATACATCTAATTATTGCAAAAAACAATGATTTGAACACTTTTTTTAAATTTTACTTTTTCCAAAAGTGCCCTCTGTATGGAGAATCACCCATATGAAAAGCTTCTAGAGTGGATAACTTAATTACCCAGAAGGCTTAGAATCTCTGCGACAAATACAGAGATGAATGCAAATCCGTAGAGGTGTGAATCTAACAATTTAACGTAATCCACCACACACCATAAGTACACTTACTAGCTTCGTTGGGAAAATCGAGAGAAGCATCTGTAAGCATACGGTGCAATGCAAAATCTAACGTAATTTGATAGTAACTGAAAGCTCTGAAATCTACTTCGCAAGCTGCATGAGAATTGAGCACTACCTGTTATAATTGGAGGTGACTAAAGATGGAAATTTAAATTTGAATTTGCATCATAATTTGTCTTAATTAACAAAAAACACTCTTGGTGAAACAACTTTTAACATTGTCAGCTTTCTGGTTATTTTTAAATTGAAATTTTTCTTTTTTTTTCTTCAATCAACTGAGCATTTTTCTGAGTGAATTTGATTACTTCGATGCTTTCCGAAAGAGATGCCTCTCATTTCCGTAGTGGTGAGGTGCAATCATCAGAAAATCATGTAAACGTAAATGGACGTTGATTTTCCTCGGGCACT
The DNA here is from genome assembly GCA_037177015.1 of Euceroptres primus. Classification (NCBI taxonomy): domain Eukaryota; kingdom Metazoa; phylum Arthropoda; class Insecta; order Hymenoptera; family Figitidae; genus Euceroptres; species Euceroptres primus. Next base: position 2,910 of record JBAGKK010189145.1, on the reverse strand, counting down.
TATTCGTGCTTTTGCACGCATGGGCTACATATTACCGGTAAGTGCAAAACGTATAGTGCATATCCAGGTACACACTTCTCACGCATCTCTTTCGAGTGCCATTAGTCATACTGGTACATAACAGAGGGCGAAGGCACATCGATACACGATGAGAGGACAAATGCCCATTGCCCATTGTTGCATGGATTCAGGTACAACGTGTCCGTATGAACACGTACATGCACGCATTAGACGAACTTGTACAGATAAGCGAGTACAGAGGTGCAGCAATACGAATGTGGGCGTTAAAGAGGCACTGCCAGTAATGCTTATGCATATAGTAACCAGTAACGGAAAATACTGATACAGAATCCTTCTTTTGCAGTTCAAACTCTTCTTCAACTTTAACATTCGCGTCAACGAAAGGCATCAATACACACTATGCATCATGGAGGAAAAAGAATTTGTAAAATTAACAGAATAATCTGTTAAAATAGGTACAACAGATTTTTTCTGTTTTATTTACAGACGTTTTTTTTAAATTCTGTAGATATTTCTGTCAAACTTACAGATGGCTTGTAAACTTAACAAATATATCTGTAGAATCTACAGGAATGTCTGTTAGGTTAATGTAATTCTAAAATGTTAATCTGACAGACATTTCTGTAGATTCTACAGACATATCTGTTAAATTTACTGACCATATGTGATTTCAACAGAAATGTCTGTAAATATAACAGAAACAATTTTTTGTCTCTATTTTAACAGATTATTCGGTTAATTTTACAGATTCTTTTTTCTCCGTGATTATGCAATACTGAGAAAAGTGTTTGGTTGGATAAAAGTTTGTCTGTCCCAACAAAAAAATGTGACATGATCAATAAAAGTATTTTGTTGCGTCAATCAAATTTTTTTGTTGACACTTTTGGTTGACCCATTAAAATAAGCTTGTAGTTTGAACAAAATATTTATTAGGACAACCAAATTGGTGCAAAGAAGTAATTTTGTAACGCCAATAAAACTGTTTTGTTACCGTTATATTATTTTTTTTCTCAGCGTTAGATTTATACCCAAATAAACATTTATGCACAAATGCACATGAAAGTGACGAGTGTTCCGACAAAGTCAATCCGACCGCTGTGTCGCTGAAATCACGATGACTTGAAAGTCGCGGCTTGAGTATAATGGGCAATCGTTTCTGAGATCCAAAGGAACGTCGCCGGTACTGTACAATTGTACATCAGTCTGAAGTATATATTGCACGTTCTGGTTGGACAATGGAATCGAACGACCACGTTCCAAGATAGTAATATTTTGAAAAACATTGTTTACTATATACGTGTAATTGTTACCTAAGAGAGATATAAAGTTTTATATCCAATGATCCACATAGAATTTACAGAAATGTTGAAAAAATGAATTTTACTATTAATTCGACTGAAAATCAGTAATTTTTACTGAAACTTCTGTAAGATTCACAAGAAATACCAGTAAAGACAACAGGAATAAGATACAGTCACCGTTTCTGTTGTATTTAATTAAAATTTCGTACAAATCAAGCAGAATTTTTTTCTCCCTGGAACAACGTTCTTAAAACTTCTATTATATATTTATATTCCCTCGATTATATTATTATAATATTATCAGATATTTATGGGCGTTTACACGGAAAGTGTCATTTTTCTGTCATGATTTTATAGGTAAACCTATTCACTTAAAATACAAGTTATATTGCATGAAAAGTTACATACAGACTCTCTGAAATAGGAACAAAAGCTTACAGTAATTAAAGAAACTCTCATGAAAATATATAACATATAATAGTTGAACCAAATCCCAAAAATATACCTGTGTAATATTTGTCACCAGCTACAAATTGAATGCTTTGTGTGCTCACAGCTTTTCTGCGCAATGTTTAAAAATTCTGAAAAAATCATGCTAGTATAGTAGAGCATGGGCTACTTAAATTTCATGGATTTAACATTGTGCTTTGATTTTTAACTCAAATAAGAAAATCTCATAGTCGTGTCACCGTTTTTACGATTCAAATGTCCTCCAAATGCCCCCATTCAAATGTAGGTGAGGAAAGTGCGTACAACTACCCAGGTCAAAAATATTTCGATTTTTTATTAGGTTCAGGTGTCCCGCAGATACCATATAAAGGAAAAAGATGTGCTGCTAAAATTATCGAAGTATCACACATTTAAATATCGAAAATTTTGATTTTGAAGAAAAAATGTCCCCTCCATCATCGTACTTTACTCCAAGACTTCTTGAAGCACACTTTTCTTTGCTTACTGAAATCGAACAGTATATTGGGCCGAAGAAGTTTACCATGGATCAAGTCAATATTGGAGTGCGCGCAAAAGTTATATCCAATTTAAGGCTAAAATGTTACCTCCAAAATTTCAGCGAAAATGTCCCCTCCAACTCTTGCAGCTGTAAAAATCGCGCGCAAGAAGATAGGAATTAATTTTTTGCTCATTTTGTTGTATTTCGATGGCCAAAAAACGTCCCCACAAGGAAAATTATGTGCCTAAAAAATCATGTGCATTTCGTAAAAATCAAAATCAAAATATGTATAAAAATGGCTTTTCTTTAAAAGTTACATATCAACAAAAAAAATGTTGTTCCACAAAAAAGTTCCATTTTATTGAAAGAAATAACTTTTGTCTAAAACTTTTTTCCAAAGAGTTAGAATATTTTGAAATAATACAAAAAAGAGGCAAATAATGGAAAAATATTACTTATTTCTATCAAATTACTCGTCTAAATAGTATATTATGCACCTAGGGGGAGAAGAGGGACTTTTTTGACTCGTGTACGTTTTCAGTACTCGTCTCCGTCTCGCGCTGTCCCTCTCCCCCTTGGCGCATACGATATTTTTTATAACAAATGCATGATTTCTGTCCGTATTTGATTTAAAAACCT
>JBAGKK010188844.1:0-22853 GCA_037177015.1 Euceroptres primus | reverse complement strand
TCATGGTATTTCTTACAAATTCTTCAATGTCGCTAATTGTGCTTTCTTCGATGAAACGAATAGAAAGTGGGTTGTCCAAGCCATTGTATTTGCAAATATTTCTTATATGAAGTGGTATGAAAGCGCCTAATTCAAACTCAAGCTTATCTCAGAATTTTGTGCGGAGTTCCTCCTCGTTGTTTTTAGACATTTTCGGCGTGTAAATCTTTTTATACTAAAATCAAATCAAAAGCTAATCATTTTTCACGCTCAGTTTTTATCTACGAAATAAACAAGTCATTTTCAACTTTTCCTAAATTTATATAAAATTCTAGCAAAAATTTTTATTTAAATTATTAATTAAAATGTTCAATTTTGTCTTTTATTTCTTATAAAATACCTCTAAAATATTGTAAATTTAAACAACGTTTGATAAAATTCCAAAAAATTTATCAAATTTATCAAGACAGTTTTTTTTCAAGCTAATCTTTTGCATTTATCTTCATTTCAAATTCCAAACTTAGTTCAAATCCGAAATAAATTCGAAAAATGTATAGAAACTTTTATAAACTCTCAGTCACATTTAAACTTTTCATCAAAAATTATCATCGAAATTTCGTTTAAATTTTAATTAATAAAATTCTACAGAACAAGAATTCAATCACGATTAAAACTTTTTTTCCTGTTGAATTGAGACTAATAATTGAATTTAAAACCTAACCAAATAAAATTTCAAAACCTTAATTAGAATTCATGGTATAAAAAACCTTGACACGTAATTAACGTTTTTAGGTAATTTTTTTCATTGACCAATTATTTAGTATTTTTAAAAGATCTCCAGAAAATCTCTCGTAAAATGACATTTGCGATAATGAAATACGAATAATCGGAATAACATCCCTTTTAAATATAAACTATTATAAAATGTAATTTAATCATTACAAACACAGGTGAACACGTTTTTATCAAGTGCGATTTTACTGAGTATGCAAACGGTAACATTTTTCCCGTCGAAAATAACCTAACAAAAGTACGAATTAAATAACAAAAGTATTTAAGAAATTTAATAAGAATTTAATAACAAATGTATGAATTGACATCAATTCATTATCAAACGTAAATTAAACTTACCTCAGTAAAGCAATTCAATGACGAGTACACCTGAAAACTACAGAATTCAAGAAAAATTAAACAGCTTCATTAACTCATTTCACTTGTCATTCACGTTGCATAATCCGAATGGATTTCTCGATCCACACGTTGTAGTAAGCGATCGAATGCTATTTTTCCTTATTCGACGCTTATTCCATCGTTATTTCTCTTAGCGGCGCGTTGCGTATGGCTACGCTTGTGATTTTTTTCCTTAGCCGTTTATTTTGAACGGTTTTATTCGTATGTGAATGATTTCATTTTATTCAATAAGAAGCTTATGTTATACATAACAAAAAAATTCTATCGACAATTACACTGCATTAAATAGAATAAAGCTACGCCTATTTTGACACCATCTACAGATTTTTGATTTTAAAAAATCATGAATTTAGAGTGGTTTACCCCTCGTGGACGTCTCAGTAAGAAAAAGCATTTAATACCATCGAAGAGCTTTTAACAACAACACCAATTTTATCTTGCTCAGATTTCACTCAACCTTTTCAATTAGAAACAGATGCAAGTAACACAGGTTTAGCTGTAGTTTTAACCCAAAATATTATCGGGGAAAATCATGTTGTTGCTTATACAAGTAGAGGTTTGAAAGGTGCAGAAACTAGGTATTCAAGATCAGAAAAAGAATGTTTAGCAGTCATATGGGCAAATAGGAAATTTAGGCCGTATCTAGAAGGTTATAGTTTCAAGGTCATTACAGATCACATAGCTCTGAAATGGTTGCACAATCTGAAAACCCCGACAGGGAGATTGGCGAGGTGGGCACTTGAATTATTAGAATATGATTATGAAGTTATCTATAGAAAAGGTAGTATTAATTACGTACAAATACCCTATCTAGAACGATAGAACCGAAGGAAAAAGTATCATTAATTTTAGCAAGCACGGTAAAAAAACCCAATGAGGATTTAAATTATGATTGGTATAAAGCCAAAATGAAACAAGTTAGGGATAATCCCGAAGACAACGATAAATGGCATATTAAGGATAAACAACTCTATTTTTATAGACCCGACCCGTTAAAATCTTCCCTAATACCCGACGAAAATCCTTGGAAACTCAGAATTCCAAAAAACCTTAGAACTCAAGTTATCAAGAGAGTCCCGGTGGCTCAGGCGATAGCGCATCAGGAGGCATGGGGTTCGAACCCTGTGCCGGTACCAATAAAAATTTTTCTATGTACTTCAACCGGGGCTATGGTGATTCGGAATCCACCTTTAACTGTAGGTCCCCTCAAAAGTGGTCAGTGTCCTCCTGGGGAAGGGGCTTCATGTTGAGGGGAAAGTTTATTGGGATTTACTGGTTGACTTTGAGAGGCTCGTCAAAGAGTTAGCGATTTCCGTGCGAAGAGGCTCCATGTCGAGAGGACTATCGTTCGTTGGAAGCTGGTCGTTTTCAAGTAATTTACACGTACACACTTAGACTATACATTACACACCAGGGCAATACGCTGAATGTGGTCACCTAACTCGATGATCTCAAAAACGATCGCTCCAACCACCCTATCCTACCCGGAACCTTAGTTCGGGGGCTGCTTCCGGCATAGTGTCAGGATGGCTCGCAAAAAGTGGCGCCTCTGCTACTGTGTTGGGGCTATGCCTGGCTAGGGAAGCTGCGGAATGTCGCAGTGGCAGATGCTCACTTTGCTTTGCAAAAGGGGCGCGCATCGGTTACTGGCACCTGAGAGATATATTTCGAGAACGTCGGAAACAACAAAAACACCGAGTTTCAACTCGGTGAGGGTGCTCGGATTCAGTGTGTTGCCCTGAGAAGAAACAAGGGTATGGCAAAATGGGCAGTAATGCCTAAGCGCTAGAGGATGCCAGGAAGCTCATAAGGCCTCCTCGCCCACTATATAACTTTAACTTTAACTTTAGGACTCAAGTTTTTCGCGAAAACATGACGAAATACAAGCAGGACATTTAGGTTCAGAAAAAACCTATGCTATGATAGCTAAACACTATTTCTGGTCAGGGATGTACTCGGATGTTATTAGGTACGTGAAAGAATGCGATACTTGTCAACGCGTTAAAGCTAATAATCAGAAAAATGCATGTTTTATGAGAAAAAGAATAATGGAAAAACCATGGACCGTCGTTGCTGCCGATATTATGGGGCCACTTCCGATTTCATAGAAAAAGAGAAACGAATATCTTTTAGTTTTTGTAGACCTCTTTACAAAGTGGATTGAGGCGATCCCAATTTAAAAAGTTAACGATAAAACGATAGAATCGGAATTCCACAAAAAAGTAATTTCTCGATGGGAAACCCCTAGAATATTATTGACAGATAATGGGAAGGAATTTTAAAATAAAACCATGAGAGAATTAGGGAATAAATTCGGTATTAGGCATGCGAATACACCCAAATATCATCCTCAGGCAAACCCAACTGACAGGTGTGATCGAACAATTAAGACAGCGATTAGGGCATACGTAGAAAATGATCATGCTACTTGGGATAAAAATATTGAAGATTTGCAGTTTCCGTTAAATGCATGCAAACAGTCGTCTACCCAATTTACTCCAGTGTTTTTGAATTTAGGTCGTGAGTTGGAACCGCTTCAGTTTCTTCGGAAAAATAGAAGACACGAAGGTCATAGAAATTCAAAGGGTAGTAAGATGAACCGATAAACTGAGGAGACGACAAGTAATTAAAGAAGAAGTTCAAAAGAACTTAGACGAGGCTAATGTAAAACAAGCGTATTACTATAATTTGCGTCACAGACCGGTCAGATTCGAAGTAGGCGATAAAGTACTAAAAGCACATACATCGTTGTCCAACAAAGCCGATAAAAAAGCAAAAAAATTATTTCACTTGTTCGATGGTCTGTATATCGTGAAGCGTGAAATTTCCAACACTATGTACGAATTAAGGCTCACGGTAAGGTATTCCTAACCTAAAAATACCTCATGAAAATCTCCGTAACTAATGCTTGTGAACCAAGGGATGCTCGGCCGGCGATTCCTCTCCCAAAAAAACCACAAAAAGTGAGTTGGAAGGGGAAAGTCCCTAGAAAACACCATCGATCGCGATAAATAATTAAAAAAGCGAAAAACCCTTCAATAGTCAGAATTGCAGTTGAAATTTTTTTTGGGACTTTGGTATTTGAAAATACACCAACTTTAGAGCTCATCAACAAATTCTATTAAAAACCACTCCTAGGTCAAATTTAAAAACTTGTCGATAATAGGGTGGTTTCAGGAATGGTGCTGGAAGTGATATCAATTGAGACAAATGCCATTGAAAATTTTTTGGATCGTTGGTGTTTGAAAAAGCGCCAAGTTTAGAGCTCATCTACAAATTCTGTCAGAAACCACCCCTAGATCAAATTTGACAACTTGCGGATAATAGGGTGATGTCAGGAAGGTTTCCGGATGTGATTTCAATATTCAGAATTGCAATTGAATATTTGTTGGGGGCTTTGGTATTTGAAAATATACCAACTCTGACATTTATCCAAAAGTTTTATTAGAAAACACTTCTAGATCATATTTGAAAACTTGTTGGTAATAGGGTAGTCTCAAGAATATTTTTGAAAGTTACATCAATAGTCAGAATTGCAACTGAAAATTTTTTGGAGGCGTTGGTATTTGAAAAATCACCAACTCTGACATTTATCTAAAAGTTCTATTAGAAACCACCCCTAGGTCAAATTTGAGAACTTGTGGATAATAGGGAGGATATCAGGAAGGTTTCCGGAAGTGATGTCAATAGTCAGAATTACAACCAAAAATTTTTTAGGGCCTTTGGTGTTAGAAAAATCAGCAACTTTGCAGCACATCTACAAATTCTACCTGAAACCAACCCTAGGACAAATTTTAAACTTGTCGATAATAGGGTGTTCTCAAGAATGTTTCCGAAAGAGACATCAATAGATAGAATTGCAATTGAAATTTTTTTTTTGGCTTTGGTATTAAAAAAATCACCAACTTTGGAGCTCATCTACAAATTCTATTAAAAATTACCCCTAACTGAAATTTGAAAACTTGTCGATAATATGGTGGTCTCAGGAATATTTTCGGAAGTGACATCAATAGTCAGAATTGCAATTGAAAATTTCTTTGGGATTTTGGTATATGAAAATACACCAACTCTGACATTTATCCAGAAGTTCTCTTCTAAGAAACCACCCCTAGGTAAAATTTAAAAATTTGTGGATAATAGGGCGGTCTCAGGAATGTTATCGGAAGCGATATCAATTGTCGAGAAATGACATAGAAGATTTGTTGAGGCTTTGGTATTAGAAAATTCACCACCTTTGGAGCTCATCTATAAATTCTATTAAAAACCACCCCTAGGTCAAATTTGAAAAATTGTTGATAATAGAGTGGTCTCAGCAAGATATGTGGAAATAATATCAATAGCCAGTGTTATTCGTTTGCATCCTTAGAAAGCTGGTAGGATTTTTGGTCATCGTCAAACTGCAATATGGTTACTTTATCTATTAAGGGTGGTTTCCTAGGGAGTGCAGGTTGTTCTGGGGATGCCTGACTTACCCTTGGATTCTTCCCGCATAAAGCTATTATTCACTTTAGTAGGGGAGAATTTTCTGTGGTGATTGCCATTAGTATAAGTGGAGTAGTGTTGAACTAATCAGGTAAGGGTTGTTTTTAGAGAATTTTTAATAAATTTTCACCCTGTCATGTGCACATGGTGACCTTCTATAAAATATTTTGAGTCCAGTTTTCGTGATTAGACATTTTGAGGTCGAATTTATGGACTGTCTGATATATCAGTTGAATTGACGGATACAAGGGTTGTTTTTGAGTTGACTTTTGATGGGGTCAAATTATTTTCAGAATGTATATCTTGATATTATATTTTTTATTAAATTTCATTATAGTTCAATAAAGTTTTATTTAATCACATGTGTCATTTGTATTTTGCAATATTTAGCATGTTCATTGAATTGTTAGCTTTGCGCAGTGAGTTTTTGAACCTTTGTTCAATTAGGACAAAATAAATTATTACAAGTTTGTCAAGACAAGATGATTTGCTCACTCTGGTAATATGGGATGGAGCAGGGGCAGGACATACAACTCCACCTCACAAATTGTCAGGCCCAAAAGCGGTTGGAAAGGTTCATCCGGGGAGAACCCAAGGGATAACAGAAATATCGACCTCACAAGCAAGTGAGGGATCTGGGCAGGGAGATGATGGCTTCAAGGGACGAATTTCTTGAGAAGCACAGCAGAGGAAAATTACAAACCGGCTAATTAAAGCCATGAATTAAAAGACGGAATCAGTAAACGCAAAACCTGAAATAATGAAATTGAGAATGCCGATAATATGCAACCGATGCGACAATCTATTAATTAAAGTCGTCAACGATACAACCAACTCGAGAGAGGAGAGGAACCAAAGACTGGTCAAGGAGTCGAACGAAACCCGCAGAGGGGAAGAAAGAATATTAAACGAGGAAAATAGATTAGAGTAAGCGATAGAAGGACTGAGGATCGAAGAAGAGAAAATAGAGGTGAAAGAGGAAACCAAAATTGAAGAAGATGATGATGCATTTTCCTTAGCGGGCTCTATGTACAGCTTCAAATATATTGATTACAAAGGAGGTTATAATAACCAGAGAGAAGAGAAGGAGGAAAAACCGACGATAAACCCGGCAACGAAAGAAACAACCTGCGAATAACCCTTTAGGAGTTAGATAGTTTCTTAGATACATTTAATAATGAAATTGAAGTTGTGAAAAGAAGATATTTAGCGTTAAACCAAGAATGTTTCGAGCCTCAAAACTTAGCAATGTCTAAGAAATTATTTTAAAAATGAGTAAAGGTTAGGGAAGATTGGCTTAAAGCCAGAGGGAATAATTTAAGTTTAAAGAAGAAACTCTATAATAGACTTTGTAACGCAAAACGCGAAATTGTAACGATGTTTGTCCTTTTAGGAAGTCACGTAATTATCTTTACAGGTCTCAAAATCTTAGCGGCTGGAGGTGCAAATTCTGCGGTAAAATAATTCCATAGGAGATTTATATTTTTTTTGACATATATTGTAATGAACGGCTGCTTAGATATGTCAAATGTCATACCACTCCAGATAGTTCTAGGTTTAATTTTAAATTAGGCAATTGGATAGAAATAAACCAAAGATTCCAGAAAGTATTAAAAATCGAATTTCCTAAAGAATTTAATTGTACCTTTGAAACGAAAAGGAGTAGAATCACTAGATATAAACGACGATTACATTTGTTTAGATAAGGTGGAGGAATTTGTAGATTTCGATGGAGAATTAGAAGAATTAGAAAAAATTTTAGACGAACCCGCCCAGGGGTGAGGAAGTGTAACGGAGTTACAACGTTAGGAGTTACAACCGATTCACATCTCGTGAATCGGTCCTGAGGAAACCGAGGAGTCACGAGAAATACCGGGCTCGCCCGATCGTAGAGTAGCAGGCAAGTCGGTCGCTCCTCGTGCTTCACTTCGTTCCGAACCCGCTTATCGACAACACTATTCTGTGCCTTTCCTTTTCGCGTATCAGCGATCATTAATTCTGTGGTGTGTGCTATTCAAGTTGAGGAACGCCGACGCAGGCCTTCGTCTTTTCCACTCGCCGCCGACGTTCTCCAACACTCTTGCTGGGTTGTTAACCAATTCTTCATCGAGTAAGTCAATAAACCAAATGTTAAATTATTTACCGATTCAATTATTGAGTTCGCCCTTTCTCTCAGCGTTGCAAATCCTTAGCCCTTTCTTTAATGTAGCTCTTTAATGTAGTTTACATAGGAAAGAATGCAAGGATGACAAGTGACGGAGGAGGAAAAAAAAGGGAAAATAAATCGAGAAGCGAAGTCTAGTTCTATTCGGTAGTTATCTTCTATTTATTGACCAAATCACGAGTCAACCGATCCGACTGATCGTTTAAGCATCGGCGCGAGTTTAAGGTTCATGGCGCGAAGATTTTAAACTAGGTACTTTACAAAATGGGTCGTTTTAAGCTTATTAACGCAGAATAAATGTATTTTACGCTTATTAATATTAAATAGATGCATGTAACGTGGTGAAAATTAAGAAATTGACGGACGTCAATATTAATTTTTTCCATTTTGAATAAATTTTGTTAGATTTTAATATTTTGTGTTTTTCTGGGACAAAATCTCATTTTTATAAACATAAAAAAACGAAAATAAATTTTAAAAGCTTTACATATTATCTTAAAACTTTTTTGAGCCTCTGGAAACTTTCTCACACTCAAAATTTACATGAAAAAAAAAATGGAGAAGACTTTAGCTTTAGAAAAAATTGGAAATGAACAAAATTTAGGATTGGGTCATTTTAAATATCTTCTCAATTTTTTTTTCAGGTCAATTTTGAGTGCGAGAAAGTTTCTAGAAGCTCAACAAAATTTTAAGATAATTTGCAAAGCTTTTAAAATTTATTTTAGTTTTTTGAGGTTTCCGATCCCCCGGATCGGTCCAGTATTCCTCTAGGTGTTTTTCACGTCACTCTTTTTGTAGACGGTCCTTGATGGGAGACGTCTTCGGAAGCGTGATTCCGACAACCTTGCCGAAATGAAGACGATCTTCGATGGCATCAATCGGGAATGGAAAGTTCGGGAGATCCAATTCGAGGTTCTCCTCGTCAGAGGGATCTCGAATCGTCGGCATCGGCGGTAGGACCGGTTGGGCCTTCATGACGGGAGTTTCCAGGCCCAAAGTTCGGAGAGCTTACTGAGCGGAATCGTGCACCATATCCCCTCGGGTGGCCGATTGGTAGGAAGGGCTTGCCTGGCGTTACCCTGGTCATTCGTCAGTGTTGGCAGTGGTGGGGCTTCCGGTTCGGTCGCACCTCTTAAGTGCGGACACGGGTGTGCTCAGCAGGTCTGGAGGCACCGTCGGCGAAAAAGTCGTCAGAGGCTTTTCTTGGAGAAGAGCGTGGACAGCCGTCACTAGTTTTCGGTCTGTCTTCTTCCGGTCCCTCTTCTTACGGCCTTGAGGAATGGGTATCGTGACCTCAGGAGGCGCGTTGCGTTGAGCTTCGTATAATTTTCGGCGGTTCCCCGTGCGTCGCTGCTGCTGACTTTTCTCCTTCGAGTCCTAGGTCAGAGAGAAGAAACACGATGGAAGGATGGTTTATGGAAAAAAGGTAGGATTTCCAATCCTCATATGAGAACCCAAATGTAAGAACAAGATTATCTCCAGTCCGGGCGTACGGACCGAAAAAAAGAAGGGCGAAAGCGGATTATCTCCAATCCCGGTTAAAGACCGAAAGATAAGAAAGCAATAAGAGATTATTTCCAATTCTGGTTAAGGGATCAGAAGATAAGAAAGCAAGAAGAGATTACATCTAATCCTGGTTAAAGGACCGGAAGATAAGAAAGCAATAGAGAATTATCTCCAATCCTGCCTAAAGGACCGAAAGATAAGAAAGCAAAAGAGAATTATTTCCAATCCTGTTTAAAGGACCGAAAGATAAGAAAGCAAAAGAAGATTATCTCCAATCCTGTTTAAAGGACCGAAAAATAAGAAAGCAAAAGAGGATTATCTCCAATCCTGTTTAAAGGACAGTAAAATAAGAAAGCGAAGGAGAATTATCTCCAATTCTGTTTAAAGGACCAAAAGATGAGAAAGCAAAACAGAATTATTTCCAATCTTATTTAAAAGACAGAAAACTAAGAAAGTAAAAGAGAACTATCTCCAATCCTGTTTAAATGACAAAAAGATAAGAAAGTAAAAGAGGATTATCTCCAATCCTGTTTAAAAGACCGAAAGATAAGAAAGAAACAAGAGAATTATCTCCAATCCTATTTAAAGGACCGAAAGATAAGAGCAAAAGAGAATTATCTCCAATCCTGTTTAAAGGATCGAAAAATAAGGAAGTGAGAATAGAAAGCCGGATGAATGAGCGAGAGTATGATAAGCAAGCGACAGTAAGAAACGAGATTAGAAAAAAATAAGAAGAAAGTAAAAAGTAGGATGAAGAGGATCCTTTTAGTGGTAATTTATTATTGCAGGGCCAAAGACAGGCTTGGAAGGACTGAACATGGCTAGGATTTCGGTACTTGACGTGCATTGCCGGCATGGATTGAACAAGATGTCACTTTTTGATTATCCTGGACGTCGGAATGGACACGTGTCGTAAGGAAAAGAACAGGATTTTTTCAGAAATAACGTGATACTTTTTATTGAGGAAAAAATCAACGATGCTTGATAGTGCTCAAGTTTCACGGGTTAACGTGATTACACGGTTTCTCGATCGGAAGTTTTGACGCGAAAGACAGGTCTGCTCGGTTTGCAAACTGGTGGCGTACTGACGGACTGCAAGTTCGCCGCAACCAAGTGGACTCGCGAGCGTTGCAGCACCGCCCCGTGAAAAGCAAGGGGAAGGTCAGAGGTGGTGTTTTTTGTTTCGATTCAGACCTTTTGTAAAGAAAGGTCATGGCCCCAAAGTAAAGTTGTGAAATTTCTAGAACCCAGTATTTGACCAGTTTTGAGAAAAACGGCTTTAAAAGAATTGTCGCTGGTCTTATGGACTTGAAAAAGCCGTCTGCCAAGTGGCCAAGTAGCTCAGCTGTTGAACGCCCGATTTGTACGCAGAGACTGCGGGCTCGATTCTCGTCGCCTGGATTTTTTTATTTTTCATTTTTTGCTTTATTATTATTTTAATGTTTATATATTCAATTCCCTCGTAAAATTTTTGTTAATTACGCGATAATAAACATTTAATATCCTTTTTCCAATGAAACACTCACATTTTCGGGGATTTCTCGCTCACAAATGTAATTTTTATAAATTTAATCATTTATTTAAAATTGATGCACACATTATAAAATAAGAATATATATGAAATAATTATATTTTAAACGAGATATGAAATTTTGATCACGTAGATAAATATTTAAAAATGAGAATATAAACGAAAATTTTTTTTAATAGTTTTGTTTCGAATAAAATATCACGAGTCACAATAACAAATATCTTAGAAAAAATTAAAACTAGAATTAACGATCAGTCGCAAGAGCCAGAATGATAATTGTCGTAAAACCAGACAAAGCAGAAAGAAATGTTACATCTTGCACATCGAATAAAGGCAGTCTTTTCTTAAATCTTCCATTGGAAAGTACATCCGATTTACGTTTAAAAAAATTTGTCGATCATCACAAAGTTTCGCAGCAAATCATGTGTATTGTATTATGTCGGAAAATACAAGAGATGTGTGCTTTCCAATGAAAGATTTAAGAAAAGCCTGCTCATGTGCCAAATCTTCCTTCATTTAATGTGCAAGATGTAGCATTTCTTTCTGCTTTGTCTGATTTTACGACAATTATCATTCTGGCTCTTGCGACTGACTGTGATTTCTAGTTTTATGTTTTTCTGTGATATTTGTTATTGTGACTCGTGATATTTTATTCGAAATAAAACTACCCAAAATAAACATTTTCGTTTATATTCTCATTTTAAAATATTTATCTACATGATTAAAATTTCATATCTCATTTAAAACATAATTATTTGATATATATTCTTTTTTATGGTGTGTACATCAATTTTAAATAAATTATTAAATTTATAAAATTTACAAAAATTACATTTGTATGCGAAAAACTTCGAAAATGTGAGTTTTTCATTGGAAAAAAGCATATTAAACGTTTATTGTCGCGTAATTGACAAAAAATTTACGAAGGAATTGATTATATAACCATTTAAATAATTATAAAACAAAAAAAAAACTGACAAAAAAATCGAGACCGCAGCTTCTAGGTATAAATCGGGCACTCAACCGCTGAGCTACTCGACCACTTGAGAGACGGCTTTTTTAAGTCCATAAGACCAGCGACAATTTTTTTAAAGACATTTGTCTCAAAACTGGACAAATATTGTGTTCTAGGAATTTCACAACTTTACTTTGGGGCCATGACCTTTCTCTACAAAAAGTATGAATCAAAACAAAAAACACCATCTCTGACCTTCCCCTTGTAAGTTCTTTACAGAATAGGTCGTTTACGCTTATTAATATAGAATAAATGCATGAAGCGAGGTGTAATTTAAAAAATAAGAATTTGTCGGACGTCAATCTTACAAGATTTTTGAAAATTCGGTGTCTAAAACTAATAAGCGTTAAATTTGTGGGACAATAGGATAAGAATTTGTTTCATTGTGGGACAGGATAAGTATTTCTTTCAATAATTATGAAACACTTGGTGATACAAAAACGTTGGTTGGGATGATTGTTATAAATTCAGAACACAGCATTTTACTCAAAATATAATTAAAATACATTGCTCTGATATAATCACTATTGTTTACACTAGGTTTGAAAAGGTATTTTAGTTAATTTAACATCGGATCGCGACTGTAAGTTCGGATTACAAGAGGAACGCGTGCTTTTGTTCGAAGCGAGTAGAAAATTCTGGTATGGCGAGCCGCGCAGAAGCACCACATTACTTGAGAACTCAAGTCACGTGATAAGACACGAAACAGGTGGCAAATTTAAGTTTGCAATCTGAACATCCTGCCGGGGGACGTCTTGCTTGAAATTCAAAAAATTTTGTTGTGACAAAAGAAAAGAAAGAAAAATTGTACATTTGAATGTAGTGCATAAAAAAACCCGTACAAAACTCGAAGATACGGTTGATATACATTAACGGTTTTTAACCGGTAGTAAGGCCAGCTTAATCAGGCCCCTAGTAAAGGTTCTTTTAGTGGACCGCAGTGTTACTACTCGGACCAGTCCGTCCGGTCCGGGATGAAGTTCCTCATTTCAAACCAATTTTCATTTGGCGGGTGATAACATTCAGAGAAGTCAGATCATCTGATGAGGGTACAGCAGTCTCGAGTTGAGGCAAGCTTCGATTTGACACAGTACGGTGCTCATCTCCTCAAATGTAACACGGCAATCAGCAGTGATAGATCATCTGAGATGATGATTCACTGACTTGACTCCGGCCTCCCAAATACCACCAAAGTGAGGAGCATTTGGTGGAATAAATGGCCATGTTGTTCCTTGGTTAGCCAGCTTTTCAGCCACAGTGTTGACAATCCTAGCATCGCCTCGCAGCAGGAATCGCAGTTCACGGTCTGCTCCTGTAAAAGTGGTCCCATTATCGCTGTATAAAGCGGGAGCAAACCCCACGATGAGAGATAAAACGCCCGAATGTGGCCAGAAAGGCGTTTGATGTATAACCTGTCACCGCCTCCAGTATTGCTCTTGAGACATATTAAGAAACAGATATAGCTCTTATGGGCTTTAATCCCTCGACCTGATGAGGTCTGAAAGAAGTACGGACCTGCGTAGTCCACTCCGGTGCAAGCGAATGGCTTCGCCTCTAAAACTAGGTCAACTGCAGCTGACCCATAAGTTGATTAGGAGTTCGCACTCTAAAACTCTTGCAGGTTACACAGTTGCTGACGATCTGTTTGATTAGAATTTTTGTTCAGATAATCCAAAATCTTCTTAACACTTCTCAAGGTCAGCTGCTGATGACCATAAAGCGTGACTGCGTGTTTTTCGTCGAAGCTCAGGAGAGACTTCTGAAGATGACCCCCAACTCGAGAGACTCCTTTACTGTCAAGAAACGGATGCAGCTTGAACAGTACACTCTTCTAAATACTCTGAGCATTTTGCAGAGCCATGCATTCTGCCTGGAAGTAACGAAGCTGGGCAGACCTGAGCCAGAAATTATGTTACTCGAATCAGCTTCTGCAAGGAAGAGTATCGATTTGGCATTTCTGAAAGTACGGCAAGGTGGCCAAATCAACCTTGACGCTGGTCTTCTTTGTTCCCAGTATTTCCTGGGTATCTTGATCCACAACCTTGGTAGGTCGTAAGACTGAGGCCACTTACTGTGTGGTTCATTTAATCACTCGGGCTCGTGACACCAGAATTCTGAAGTCCTCAATTCATCTAAGTCAAATCCTCTAGTTACGCAGTCAGCAGGGTTGAATCTAGTAGGAACATGCGAGATGTATGACCTTGCAGCCAATCAATGGCGATCTATGCGTCACTCTTAACAATATGTTGGCAACTCGGCAAGTCCGAGGTTTGAAGTTACAGCCTCGAGTAGTTTTTCCAGGAGCTCGGCACCGCAGAGTTCCAATTTTGCCAAGCTTGCCGTTTTGATTGGAGCTGCCTTCGTCTTCGCCAAAATTAGGTTAGATTGAAGAGTGCCATCTTTCTTTTTCTCGACAACGTAGACCGTAGCTGAGTAGGCTCGCTGTGAGGCATCAGAGAATCCATGTAGCTCCCACAAAACGGCACAGTTCGACGTTCCAAGTCAGCGAGGAATTCTAATCTCGTAGTAAGTAGTAGTAAGTTTGATCAGCCTGAAAATCTTGGTTGGTCAAAGGCCTCACTATCTATCCGACTATCTATCAGAGATAGATAGTCGGAAATGAATTTATGGTACTCCCCTCTAGCTAGAGAATCCCTTCAGAACCTTTTCTCGTTACGAAGAAAGACTGAGCAGAGTGACGAAATTTTCCCGATTTATTCGAGGAGCCCAGCAAGGGCAGTCGAACCACGAAGCGGTTTGAAGGGTCTCTGTAATGTGTTTCGTTGAACAGACGTTCACAATCCTCTTCTTTCGTCAAAAATATCCTTTTTGGAACGTCCTCCAATTCCCAGAAGAGCTCCAATTGATTGCTGAGAGTCTGATTTTCCACAGCATAAAAGAACGCTGACAGATTCACCAACCGATTCTTGATTATTCACAGGACAAACAAATATAATCCACTCAAAGCATGTGTTCAATGTAGTACGACTATTTATAGGACCCTGTTTCAGGCCATCTCGAAGTACGTGACCATAAAGGTCACATAATCAATGTGAGCGTGACTATAATAGGTGGTATCTGCAAAATCAATGCCTCTTGAGTCTTTAAATTCCAATCTTTTCTTCGGAAGAAGATGAATCAGAGATTTCATGATTAGAACTTGCATCGGAAGCTCAAACTCAAGGTCTCTAGGAGATCTAAGCACCAGATCTGCTTTGCAATTAGTAGATCCTAAAGGTGATTCTCCCATTCCAGTTAAGGAGAATCTCTCCTTGGAAATCCTAAGTTGCTGAGCGATCCGTTCCGTGATGAAGGAACCCAGAATCTCCCATTCCAGTTAAGGAGAATCTCTCCTTGGAAATCCTAAGTTGCTGAGCGATCCGTTCCGTGATGAAGGACCCAGAATCCTGCTCCATACGTTGGGAGGTGCCCAACCTCTTAAATCGTGGACAGTATGAAATAAAATGACAGCCCTGACAAAGTGGACAAGAAGTGGAAGATTTGTTTTGTTTGTCCGAAGTAGCCAAATTCACAGATAAATTTTATTTTCGAAACTTTTGATTGGAAGAATTGCTCGAGGATTTAGAAGACACTGTATTGGAGAAGCTGTCATTCGGTCGTGCAGCTTCTAAGGCTCTAACACGATTTTCTAAGAAAGCTGATAATTCTTTAAAAGTAGGGAAGTCCTCTGACTCTTTCAAGAACGTATCCCAGTCCTCACGAGTCTGAGGATCAATCTTGTGAACCAACAAGTGAACAAACCAGTCTCTCCACTCATCTAAGGGTCTACCAATATTTGAAAAAGCACGAATGGATTCATTTGTAGCATCAAGAAGACGTACGATCTCGTCTACTGATTTTTTTGAAGCTGGGGGACATGAGAGCAACTTGCGCATATGAGTCGCAAGAAGAACTCGTCTATTGTCATAACGCTTAACTAGCGTTTTCCAGTCTTCGTTATAATCAACAGCGCTAATTGACATATTTTTTAAATGGTCGGCAGCCTTTCCCTGGAGTGAATTTTTTTAATAATAGAATTGCTGCACATCGTTTCTTTTGGTATCATGTACCATAGACTTGAACAAATCCCGAAAAGTTTCCCATTCGTGTTGATCACCCGAGAATTTGGGAAGAGGAAGAGAGAGTAAATGTTTGAAAGAGGGTTCAGAACAATGTGAAACTGGAGGTTCATTGGTTTTACCTGAACCTGTTGATTGAGCTGGAACTGCACCGAGATTTTTCAGCACGATGTTGATTTGAGCCTTGATTTCGACATAGTCGCCCTCTACAGTTTCAAACTTGTTGTCCACCACGTAAGGATTTTCGGCATTGGCTGGATCCAGTACCACTTCAAAACTTCGATCGTAGAATTCTAACCAATATTTTTCAGTGTAAAGAGTCGAGTTTCGATGTACGTAATCGACTTCATTGATTTTGCTCCCTGCTTCTTTGTGATCTAATAGAAGCGACTGATAAGACCAGCTGTGACAGTTTGACGTCCCAAGGGGAAGTCATGTTGTGTATTGATTATTACGTATGTCAACGCGAGGCAAAGGAAGTCACTGTACACTCAGGTGTGCTATAAATAGACGCGGACCGTACGGTGAATCGATATTCGCGTGGTCGGTGCGAAATACGTGTTCACTATTTCATTCACTAAGAACGGGAATCGTTAATAAATATGAGATTCAAGCCCCCCGTTAGATGCTATATTTCACTTTTCAGGATTAAGAAGAGAAGCTAACCCAAGCAAAGCTGTTGCATCTATCTCGACTCACAAATACTCTACTATTCTCTATGAGCTAAATAGCGCTAATTGCGAGATTGAGATACTTAAAAAGTATTGAAATGAGCACAGGTAGGCTAGAGAGCACACTGAACTTTAGCACGATTCTCGCAATCCACTAAATACTGTTGCGATGCTAAACACTTTTTAGGTCAGATTTTTAAGGATTTTCTTAAAAATCCGGCTCGAAGGACCAATTTTGTCTAAAAATTTTAAGCATTAAACTTGTGGGACAATAATAAATATTTGTTTCAATAATTATGAAATACATGGTGACACAAAAACGTAGGTTAGGATGATTGGAATAAATTCGGAACACAGCATTTTACTCAAATTATAATTAAAATACATTGCTCTGATATAATCACTATTGTTTACACTAGGTTTGGAAAGGTATTTTAGTTAATTTAACATCGGATCGCGACTGCAAGTTCGGATTACAAGAGGAATGCGTGCTTTCGTTTGAAGCGAGTAGAAAATTCTGGTATGGCGAGCCGCGCAGAAGCACCACGTTACTTGAGAATTCAAGTCACGTGATAAATCGTGAAACAGGTGCTAAATTTAAGTGTGCAATCTGAACATTCGGCATTATGTTGATTATGGAAAAAATTAATATTAGCGATTTTGCCAAAACTCTGAGAATAAAGAATTTCTCAAACTTATTTTAGCCTCGGGAACCTCAGAATATTGATCGATCTACTCCAAATTTTACACAGGCCATAAGGAAACCAAAATGTAGGTTTTTAGTGCTAGGTTGTTTTTGATTTCTAATTTTTTTTTCGATCTACCCTAATATTTATGTAAGAAATAATCATGGTTATATAAACTCTTAATTCCTACTTTTTAAATTATTTGGAAATACAAAATTCTGGTTTGAGATGATTTATTCCAAAATCACATGGTAATGACGCACAGCTTTTTTCATTTTAGGATAAAGAACATGCGGGGCATTATTTTTGGTGATACCACCTTTAAAACGAAAGTATTCAGATCCTTATCCATGTTCAAAGTTACACATATTGCAGTACTATTGGTCCCAAAGTCGTGGTATTTTGAAGGCCTTAGAGCAATGGTTTGCCAAATTTACCCAAATAACCTTGGACTTCCTCGATTTTGAAAAACTATGGGTGTTTTAGAAAACTCTTTTTGTGCACTTTAAGACTACATTACTTAATTTTTTTCAAATTTAAAATTTAGCCTCGATTTTTCGAAGTAAAAATTTAAATCGATTTTTGACAAATTTCGGTATCATCGACTTTTTTCAAAATAGTCTTTTAAAAAAGTAGAATTCTTCCCCTTTAAAAGCCTTATTGACTAAAATAGGGAAACTTTTCTGTTTGAAGAAATAAGCAATTGCAATTTGTACAAAAGCTATAACTCAATTCTAAACAATAACTTTAAGTTTTATAAAATTGTTATCTTACACCTTATTATTTTCTTTTTATTTTTTATTTGCAGATGAAGAGACGGGAACATGCATCGGTAACTTCAAAATCTCATTAAGAAGAAGATGGAGTTATGACAACAAGGTCTCAGCGATTGTCTGTTACTTGTCTCATGGTCAGTTTATTTATAGATACTAGTAACCCTAGTTCATCTAGATTTTCTACTAGTTACTTTCCCTCCCCGTTTATACCCTTATCCTTAGATCTTCTTTCAATTAATTCTTCTGCTGCTCCCCAGGTTCTACCACCTAAGACTCCCGTTCTTGCATTGAAGTCCCCTCCAATTATTATCCCTTCCGCCTCCGTTTTGTTCTTTACCCCATTTCCTGTCCAGAACTCCATTGACATAAACTCCTATTATCCTCCATTTTCTTCCGTTCATTTTTACCTTTATCGATATTAGCCCTTCTACCTCCCCTTCTTTGTCTTCTTCCCATTTGAGCCCTTCCTTTACCCCCATTAGCATGCCCCCTATGTATCGACCTTTTTTTTTCCTTCTTAACCGCCATTTGTACCCTCCGTTTAAAACCTCTCGGGAGTTTTCCTCTTATTCTATTGCATCCCTTCTTCCCTAACCAGGTCTCCTTCATACATATTATGTCCTACTCTTTTATACTCTCCCAAAAATCATCATCCTTTCTCCCTAATCCTGCTACATTCCAGAAACCTACTTTCTAATTCTTCTTTTCTGTAGCCTGCTTTCTATTTTTCATTCTTGAACTCTTTTCCCTCCCGCTGTCTAAGTCCTTCCCATATCACACCCCCTTTGTCTTTTATAACTTCTTCTCATCTCTTTCATCCCACCTGCACCACTTGTCCCCTATCTGTATCTTTCCATAACCCGCTCGGCATTTATAATATATCCCTCCCTCCTCACTACCTCAGTTACTCTTCTTATATTCCACTGCATCTTTGTTTCTTTCCAAGTTAGATCATCATCTATTCTTTCCCTTCTTGCCCTTAATATCTTTTTTCTTTCCATTAGTACTTTCTTCTGCTCATGTCTTCTCAATTTCACTACTACCATCACTGCTTCCCCCTCCATTTTTCTTCCAAGTCTTCTTAGGCTCTCAATCTCTACTTCTTTCCCTGCCACCTGACTTAAGAATCCCTTTACTTCGCTCTCCAGATTCTCCTTCTTCTGCAACCCTCGTATAACCACGTTTCCCCTTTTTCCTCTCTTTCCCTCATTTCTAATCGCCATTCCAGTTCTTCCATTTATATATTGTAGAATATTAAACAATTTTAGGATATTTTTAAATATTTTATAAGATTATTATAGAAGAACCCAAAAAACTGTAAAAGTTTATAGAAGAATCCAGTAGAATCTAGAAGATTGCAGAAGATTCTGGAACAGTATCGAATGTTTTAAAATGTTAAAGAAAATTTCGGGAGTTTTTGTACATTTTAGAGGATTCTAAAATATTTTGGGGAATTCTGATGAAAATCTCTAGAATATTCTAAAGGTTGTGGAAGAGTTCAGAATATATTAGAGAATTTTAGAAAATTCTGCAACAGTTTATATTATTTTAAAAAATTTTAATAGATTTTGAAAAAATTTTTGAAGATTATGGATCAGTCTGAAATTCTAAAGAATTCTAACCGATTCGACAATTTTTTGAAAATTACGAAAGATTAAGATCTTTAGAAGATCTTGAAAGAGTCTGAAGGATTTTGGAAGATTATGGGAGAGTGTAGAATTTCCTGAAGAATTTTAGCAGATTTCAAATAAGCTTTGATGATTTTGTAGGATTTTAGGAGTCTTTTGTAGATTTTGGAAGATTCTAAATGATTTCAGAAAATCAAAGACAATTTTAATCGGCCATGAAAGAGTTTGGAAGATTCCATAATTTGGATAAATCTTATGGAAAATTTCAGAAAACGTTGAAACAGTTTTTAAACGACATAAGTTTCTATTTCTAGTAATTCTTTGGAAATTAATTGAAACTTTGATTTAAAAAAAGGGAAAAAGGAAGGGAAAAAGGAATAATATTCTCAAATAAAGGGATTTTGTGAATAATAGGGGAAAAATAGGTGAATAAGGGGAATAAGGGGAGGGACTGAGATCCCTGTATTATATATTCCGATTCCAATTATAAATTTTTAAAATGTAACAAACAAAAAGTCACATTCCAGCATGGCAGTAAGTTTCATCGGAGACTGAAATTTTTAAAAAATGTTTCTATTTTCAACCGAAAAAGTGAGAAGTGACTGAAATTTTTTAAAAAGTGTAAAAGTGATTCACTCTCAAAAATTAGACTTGAAATTAAGTGGATATAGAGTTTATTAACTTTGACATGGTAATCCAAAATTTAGCAAATTCATTTAGGGCTTTTATTGAAACAAATTCTTACAAATGCATAAAATTTAGATGAATCCAACATCCAAGTCAAAATTTATTTCTCACGGTTATCACTGAAATCCTGAAAAACATTGCGTTTGTAATTGAAGGACAATCAAGTGGTAGATTTTGTTGCTTGTGTAAAATAAGAGAAACAGCATATAAAAAAATTGGAATAAAAAGACAACTAGAAAAGTATGGTTCACGCACCGTGAAAACAGAATGAAAATACCTGAGTAGAGTAAATGCATAAGTTACAAAATAACAAAATAACGTCAATTTCGCTCAAAAAATGTTTATTTTTAATTCCCCTTTATTCCGAAATAATTTTCACTTTCATACCGTAAGTAATCGTAACTGAATTGTTAAATTTAAATGAACTATTCCTCCGTCTAACCCAGTCAAATTATTTTTTCAAGAAAATATAGAGATGCAAAACCCGGCGTTTGGATCTCACATGTCAAAAATGCATTTGCAATGGCAAGCATTCACGACTCACGAAAATTCACGAACGGTTCCGTTCGTCTACAATTGCCAATATCCATCGCGCGTCTGTGTACGTATCATGTACAGCGGCCATGCCTAAGCGAATAGACATAGTTCAACCTAAAGACCTGTAGGAGGCGCCACTTGATGAATAGTTGTGATTCCCAGAGGCATGACCACTCTCAGTTTCTCTCTGGTATCGTAAAATTACCAAAATGTAACTGAATTTTCCTAAATTTTTCTTAAATTTACCAAATTGTAACTGAAATTTACCAAACTGTAATTGAAATTTCAGAAATGGTAACTGCATAAAGCTTCAGTCTCATGTCTCTGAAAATTGCCATAAAAATTGTTAAGTGTTGTTTTTCAGTGAAACTTTTAAATTCCACTAAATTTTGATGAATTATGTTAAATTCCGTTTCGGTTAAAAATGAACTCGTTTTCTATTGTATTTAGTCGAATATCTCTAAGTTACAGTATAACTAATTTATTTTTTATTTTTGAAAACTCTCTTTGAAATTGAAATTCTGTTACTGCCGTCATTTTATTTCTGGTCCCTACACTTGTCAAGTTGGAGTTGCCTGGACTAGGTCGCCAAGGTCAGGCAACGGCAACTCAACAGGATTGGGGACAATCCACTTTCGTCTAACCTTATCTTGCGGTCCGCTCGCCCGGGCCCGGACTGGAGATACTCGCCTTACTCCCTTCTTTCCCCTCAATCCTTCCGCATTTTTGAGGATCACCCCTCCCCCCCATGTGTGTAGGTAATAATCCAATAAACTGGCATATCATGTTCATTAAATTCTGTTAACTTCCGTTAATTTTCGGTCAATTCTATTCATGCGTCTCATATGCGACTTTTTTTTTGTATTTTCATGCGACTTTTTTTAAAACGTATAATCGATCCGGGGCCGGGACCTGACCCTAATTTACATTCTGATATTTCGCTTATACCTATATTTTTTATGGCTCTATACAAAAATAACTATTAAATAATTTTTTGTTCAGGTTGGTCTAATTCTTCTGTCAACCTGCTAACTGAAACAATGAAGAGCTCAGCTGATCTGACTGCAGAAGAATTATCACAATATTTTGAATATTTGCTTTGTAAGTTGAGAAAAGGGTCACAAGTTAAAAACCCAACTTGCACTTTGCGAATTTTCTACAAAGCTGGAGATTTTTCATGTTGCAAATTAATCCAGGATGTTCTTGTGTCTTTTTCGAACCAAAATTTAGTCATTACTATTATTCCTACAATGTATCTGAACAATGACAATATTTTCCTCTCAGTATGTGGAATCCGCCACGAGTAGATACTATACGAACTGTACAATGTAAACAAAAATAAATTTGAATCAGGGGGAAATTATGATTTTTAGATGGGTGAGAAAAATCTTTTTTTTTTGAATACGTGAACTGTAATCACGTTTTGTTTGTGTAATATCGACTTGATTTAATGAGCAATTGACGATTAGTATACTTCGAAATAAATAGAGGTTGCTTTTGCAAAAAAATGGTTATTTGTTAATTAAATTTATAAATGTCAGAAAACAATTTTTTGAGCTACCTTGTCAAATTTGCTGATATTTCTTCAAAAACACATATAAAAAGTAAATTTTCACTGTTGATGAAATTTCTTGATTTCTTTGTTATGAACTTTATGGAGAAAACTGGTATCTGCTGTATTCTCGATGTTTCAATGCATTATTTATATTGATAGATATTTTATTTTATTTGATAATTTCGGCTTTAGAAACGTGAATCACTTTTTTCATTCGATAAACGTTTATAGATAATGCTCTCGTCAATCCCTGCCGATGAAGCGGCACTGAAACCGCACTGAAAACCGTACTGACCAGTGCCGTTTCAGTGCTGTTTCTAAAGCGCTACCTGCACCGTAAGTTCAATATACCCGAGATCCTCTTCA
>JBAGKK010188741.1:0-22857 GCA_037177015.1 Euceroptres primus | reverse complement strand
TGTGTGTTGTGTATAACGTAAAATTGCAATGTAATAATATTAATAATAATTTATATTGTATTATTTACAAAAAAATATTTTTGAAATAAAAATAATTAAATCTTACTATAGTCTAAGATTAACTATACCTTATTATCATACAGACAAGAATATATATTCTTAAGGTAAGAGGGCCTCCATTGTACATTAAGAATATATTCTTGTCTATTTAAGTTGCAAATATTCTTAAACTTAGTGGGAAACTCTTAAAATTAGACAAAAATATATATTCTTAAGGTAAGAGGGCTTCCATTGTATATTAAGAATATATTCTTGGAGCCTATTTAAGTTGCAAATATTCTTCAACTTAGTGGGAAATTCCTAAAATTAGAATATCGTTTTTTTCGGTGTAGCAATATGTAAAAAACTGTTTTATATTTAGTGTTTTATACTTACTTAACTGTTTCATACTAAACTGCATACTTTGGTTTATATGTATTTATTACCCCTTCAAAACCACACTTATTTATTCGATCATCGAGACCACACTGGGTCAAATTTTCCCTGTATCATTTTGTAAGTGTTACATACCTATTTAAATGTGTACGCGTCCGGTTGAGCTGAAAAATTCAGGGGTATACTTTTGATATTCTTAAATGTGATGGTACAGTGTGGAAGTGTCAAAGCTAATCATAGATATGAGAAAAATAAAAATTCTAGAAAAAAAAACATTTTTGGAAAATCATGTGCTTCGATAAAAATAAACTACTACCAGTAGGACATGGGTGCGTGTATTTCAAGTCTACGTAAACGTTATATCTAGTCAAAGTTGAGGAATGGGTCAAAATGGCCCACAGTGGTCTCGAAGTGTTATACTTGAAAGAGGATCAAAAGCACTTATTATCACTTTGAATAGTGAGATGATTGTAGAGTGAAAGAGAAAGAGAAAGAAATAGAAAAAGATTGGAGAAGGGTGTGAAGAGGACAGAAAAAACTAAGGATAACATTTTTTGCGGGTAATTTTTTAGAGGGATAAATTTTCATTCAGACAATTTGACGTCTTTCAAAATACATGAGTTGCCATGGAAAAACAAAAGAAAATTTAACCGATATTTGGGTACAGTTTATCCTGTGCACATATTTTTTTTCAGCTAATTGTCTCCCCAGAATCGAGGGATTTTGTTTTGTTTTATTTTATTTTATCCTTTGTTTTTTCTGTGAGTGAGATTTTACTTGTATTGTAAAGGTTTCCCAAAACACTCTATGCATAATTTTATACAAACCAACCAAGAATAGAGATTTTCGAAAGAATTTTTAAAATCGATCTTTTCTGTTCAAACTTAAGCTGAATTTATAATGTGGAACCATGGAGGCTAATCGGATTGTACTCTCTGGTGTCCGCGGAAATCTACTAAATTGAAAGTAAATAACGTTTGCTGTTGACGTAACGTCGTTTTAAACCAGCACTTCTGCACCTATGTGTATGGTGTACGTATATATTTATACATTCATGAGAGCCAATTTTCCCGAAACAAAATTCACACAAAAATCATGGTCGGAAATTGGTGAGTTGAAACAATGACTTCAAATCACCTCAAATAATTTGAAATTGCTCAGGATATATAATGCAGACACAAATGTCTTGAAAGGGGCGCAATCAGATAGAAAGTTTAGTCAGATATAAAAAAAAAACCACGTTTTCTTGAAATATTTCAACAGCTCTTTGAAAAGTTGGTACTTTCTGATCTGGGATCGACCATGTTAAATAAGGTTGCTAGGAGACATAAAAGAAGGAGAGAATTTTTAACGAATCGATATGACTGTAAACATAGTTGCAACGACTCATTGCATTGTCTGTGAACGCAAACAGCTGCGCTGGCACGTAATGTTCCACTAAAAGCGTTTTCTTTACATTCTTTTCTTATCCGCTGGGGCGCGTAGAGAACTTTCGAGAAGCATCAGAGCATCAGCGAGTAGTCTGAGAGTATATACAAGTTGGCGCTTTGGAATTTAGTAATCTCTCGTCGAGCTAAATCTGTCGACTCTGAAGAATCCCAGTAGAGTTAAGGTTTTAATCAAGATTTACTTCAGGTACAGATGCACGACCTTGTCGATCCATTTTCATGTCGTGGACTTGAAGCTAACACATTTAGCCTTCCGGCCAAAAGGAATCATTGACTCGGGCAAATAAAGCAGGTCCATAGACGCAAGTATAGATGGTAAAAAGCCGATAAGTATAATAATATAATAAAGTTATACGTGTGATTGTTAAAAAGTTGGCCATATTGGACCACGATCCGAAAAAAAAGAAATATTCCTTGTCGCCTAAAATATTGTTTTTTAAATCTTAGGGACGAGTGGGAACTTTAGTTCCCAGAAACGCCGTTAAAAATTCATAACTTCGTGAAAAATTAAGATACCTTCGTTTTCTTTTCGACACATGCAAGATAAAATTTTCTACTATATGCAGAAAATTTGCAACTCCATAGGTTTTCTTGAGTTCCCATAACTAGAGCCGCAAAACGCACTGAACTTTTGGGGTATTTCTTCCATCGTATCATGAATAAATAATTGCAACAAATGGCTAATACATGATGAAACAGATTGCGTAATTGTGCAGAAAAAATATAGATAAAATTTGTTGCAGGTAGTTTTTCAGAACGACAAATTTTTATTCAGACAACTTCACGTCTTTCAAAATACATGTGTTGTCATGAAAAAACAAAAGAAAATTTAACCGATATTTGGGTAAAATTTATCCTGTGACGTTAATTCTTGTTGCAGGTAATTTTTACTCCGGAATCGAAGTAAACTTTATCCTTCGTTTCTTCTGCGTGACATTGAATTGAAAAGAAACTATAAAGAATGTATAAAGCACTACGATTATCGAAAGCTACCCCTAAGTATGCAAACCCAACCCCAATAATAAAAAGCAGTTCATTCAATGCTTGTAAGTTTCCATTGAGATTTCATGAAAGAAAATATATCATGCACCGAAAAAACGATGTTCTAATTTTAAGAATTTCCCACTAAGTTGAAGAATATTTGCAATTTAAATAGGCGCCAAGAATATATTCTTAATGTACAATGGAGGCCCTCTTACCTTAAGAATATATTTTTTTGTCTAATTTTAAGAGTTTCCCACTAAGTTAATGAATATTTGCAACTTAAATAGAATATAGAATGACAAGAATATATTCTTAATGTAAAATGGTGGCCCTCTTACCTTAAGAATATATATTTTTGTCTAATTTTAAGAGTTTTCCACTAAGTTTAAGAATATTTGCAACTTAAATAGAATATAGAATGACAAGAATATATTCTTAATGTACAATGGAGGCCCTCTTACCTTAAGAATATATATTCTTGTCTATATGATAATAAGGTATAGCTAATCTTAGACTATAGTAAGATTTAAATATTTTTATTTCAAAAATATTTTTTTGTAAATAATGCAATATAAATTATTATTAATATTATTACATTGCAATTTTACGTTATATATAACACACAAATGAAAATATATAATGTATATATAGTTATATAGTTATATATATATATATATTACAACGGTCTTATCTAATTTTATTTTATTTCACTGTAAATAACAGAAATTGCAATATTGCGATGCTCATATTGTACTGGTGAGAATGGAAACAGATTATAGCATTTCGCATAAAAACATCTAAATCTTTCCCAAATTTTTCACATATTGAGTAGCTCTAAAGGAAACTATATGCCTACTTGGTCTAGGATCACCATAAATAATAACAGGCTGATTTTTCTTGTTAGAAAAACTTGTGATCACATCAGATGATTCTGACGATGATTCACGTTGCTTTTTCTTCTTAGAAGGAGAACTTGTGGTCAAAGATTTTTCTGACTCAATTTCACAATCTGAGTCAGAGTTTCTTGAGATTAGTGTCTCCTAAAAAAGCGAGAAAAATTTCTAAGAAAATCACACCATAACAATAAATAAGGAAAAGAAATGGATAATTTTCCTTTACTGCTTATCATTGCTTAAAAGTAAACTAGTAGTAGAGCAGGGCGGGTTCTAGACCAAGGTTCCTAACCTCAAAATATGTGTCCGTGCTAAGGTCTAGAATGTTCTCGAAGATCGCCAAGATGGTGTTCTTCTAGCCACGTTTTCATTTCTTCCATTTTGCACGCCGGAACTTAACCTCACTATCTTACTTCGTTGTTGAAATGGAAACTGATCGAAAAGCACGCGGCACGAAACATTACAAGAAATGATTGAACAGAGCAAGGCGCATTTTCCTTTGCGCATTTCTTCTTTCCCCACTCATATTCTTATTTTAAGAATATTTTCTCCCTTTGGTTAGAAGAGTAAGAATTTCGCTTACTTCATTAAGAATATTACTAAGAATATGCCTGTAAGAATATAACACTCTTAATATTAGAATATCGTTTTTTCGGCGTGCTTGTCATCTGCAGCCGTAATTGGTATTATTTACAAATATATGCCGCTAAAGAAGTGTTTATTTTTCATGAATATCGGACGGTTTTTGATAACTCTTTCGTCGGTCTGCCGTGATGAATTTCGTTCAGTGGCACATAAAAACGTGATTTACTGCTGTTAGTCAGCGTTGTGCACCACCTAGAACTTTTTACTTTCGAATTATAGCCCAATGTTATCTTTAATTACATCTTCACACGTGTATTTCGGACATAAGTCGTTGGCGTAATACAAGGCGAGTTACAGTAGCTAGATTATTATCTTAATTGCGTCGCAACTTTCATCCAACACGCTTCTCCTTCGGTATAGTTTGCAAATGTTTTAGCGACTGCTCTGGGTGGAGAATATAGTACCTGGATCAGTCTCATTTTATACTTTTGAATTATTCGTGATCCGGTGCGATGTAGTAATGCGATTAAAAACCTATAGAAATTAGGTATAGGTTCAAATCCCAACGGCGCTAGAAATTTATTTGTTAATTAAGGGTTAAAAATTAAATGTTCGTAATAATTGTAATAAATGGATAAATCTTTCCAGACGTTTACATTTTCTGTTAATATTTAAACTTTTGAGTACACCTGCTACATTGAATTCTGGACGCTGGAATCTGCTGTTGAATGAAATCTGATGAAAATTGGATTCTTATAGATTATCGTCGAATTTTAGCGGTTTTCTTTTCAGGAAAGAGATACGACGACCTATTATAGACGCAGGTTTTCCCGAAAGTCTCAGACAAAAGGGAAAGAAGACAAACGGTTTTAGCGATAAAGCAAAGTTACTAGCGTGACATTGCCCGATTGTCGCGCAGAAATATACGGAATGTAGAAGTAATAAATTTGTGCGCTCGATGACAGCGCAGAGGTATCCGAATAGTCCAATAGCAATTTAGCAATAATGCCTGAAGCTGTGATCTATATTTTATCATTATCTAGAATTAATTAATTATACTTCTGAAAATTAACCTATATATTTAGTAATATGAACTATCATCGCCGTAATTCAACATTTTTAAGAATATTGTTACTGACCAGAATCGAGTATTATTTTGGGTTAGGGAGGATTTTAGAGGAATTAAAAACACATAAAATTTTCTCCGTAACATTACTTCAGCCGTTTATTTGTAGTGTGAAGAATATATGGAGGAAAAACCTTGAATGGAAAAAAAACTTCCGGGGTGAATGAATAATTGGCATAATCCAGTCTACTCACTTAATTCAGTTTTTAGTAAATATCAATTATTGTTATTTCATTCATTATTTCTTCTCACAATTATTGTCTTATGATCTTCCATTTTTTGTAACGTTTGTATTGAATCTCAACATAAGTGTCTCTGTACATTATCAATTAATCACTTCGGATGACTTTCAACTTGTACGGTCCACCTAGGTGACATTTGCCGCAGGGTCTATTTTCCGGCATACATGCACAGCAAAATAGACTCTACGGCAAATGTCACTTACTAGGTTATACTTTAGGACAGCAGACTTCCACTCGCATTTCACTTAGTCTCTTATTTTCTTATCTCCAATAACCACACATTTATTTATTCCGAGCTTAATGTCACTAAATTCACATTACAAAGTCGTATAAGGAGCTTCCACTCTCGGAAAATGATTTGAGGGCAATTCGCCTATTAAACATCTTGCACCTTCTAAATAAAAATCATAGGGGGCGATTAGCCTCTTCGGGTATATTGTCGACGTGAACATAAAACTTCATAGTACAGTGCAGATAAATACCTAAGTCTTTAATCAAAGAGACTCCTTCAAGGCCGCTGTTATCAATCTTATACTGGAATTCAATCAAATCGCTCTTACGTCAGAAGGTAACAACATTGCATTTCACAGAATTTACATCAAGTGAATTTCTTTTGCTCCAATTTATCAAATTATCGACGTCGGCTTGCAAATCAAGCCAATCCTGAATACAATTTATAGATTTAAAAATTTTTGCGTCATCAGCGTATAAGAGCAGATGATTATTTGAGAACTCAACGTCATTCATATATAGAACAAATAGGAGTGGGCCAAGATTGGAACCCTGTGGCACACCTGAAGTTGGAGAAAATTGGTAGGAAAAGTATCCATTATATTGAATAATCATTTTCTGATTCTCATGATACGAGTCAACAATCTTCAAGATTTTATCATGTATCCCAAGATTCATCAAATCAATCATGATTTTACTATGGCTACTTTAACCGGGATGCTTTTTTAATCGCTCTAATATGATCTTTGAGGCGTTCTAATACGATCTCCGACCAACTAAAGATTGAAAGATGATACCAGAAACAAAATACAATTTCGTTTTCATCTACAAATCGTTTCTAATTTGATCCACAAATCGTACTGCATTTATTGAGATTCACGAACTAAACTGAAGTCGGTTTGTTTTGTCGTACGTGAACTGTTTCCGTACCGAATTTAGCTCTAAAAGCATTCCTAGATTTTACTGTGTAATTCCATCGTTTTAGTTAGGCATACGTTTTGTTGAAATTACAAATTACCATTAAAGTTCTGGCCCGGTTACGAATAGAAGACACAACGTCGACTACTTTTCTGCATCCACCTTTTAATAATGTTCGCATGTGACTAATTGGATAAATGTATATGCTTTACAAAGGTGGTGCAGTCTGTTTTAAGCTATGCGAGAAAACCGGATGAGGAGAGAATACGAGTACTGATTCTGGGGAGGCAAAATGACTGAGAGCAATAACCGAATGGATATAGTATATGGACGCTTGTTTTGGTCGCGAAAGCCCGGCTATGCTTCCGCAGCAGCTGTAGAAGGAAGCAGTGATGGTGATCGTGGTATACAGATAGAGGTAGAAGTAGTAGCTCCAGCAGCACGGCGCGGCGGCGCGGGTGGTGATGGTGGCTAGTGGCGCCAGGGGTGGTCGAACGGAGAAATAAGTTCAGGGGGTTGGTTCGCGAGTGAGCCCTCAGCAGTTGCGGAGAAACCGCCACGCGGGTTTACGACCTTTTTCAATGTCGGACTCGCGCATAATGCTTGATCGTTTTTTGCTAATCAAAGTGTATCCAACAATTTGCTGATGCTCCTGAGCATCAGCACTTGAAGACTAAAAGCTAGAGGATCATATCCTAGTCGGTAAAGTGTTTCTGTTTCCTTTGAAAGAATAATAACTTTAAAGTCAATATTAAATTCTCAATTTCAAGTCATCTGTGGTTGTGCTCTGCTGGAAGGGCTCCTGCAGATAAACCTCTTTCACGAACTTTCTATTTTTTTTTTCTGGTAAACAAAATTTACTAGTTTTAGTGCGCTGTGTACTAAACTTGAAAAACCAACCGGGTGCTGGTGCGAAGCTTTCGGTCAGTCAGTCAGTCGGTTATAATTCACCATAGTCGTAGTGGATGCTTCCGGAATATCGGATTCTTCGTCTCTTTGTTGGTTCACAGTAGCGTGTTGATTTTATATTTTGCATAATCTAGCCGCATAAGCTTGTGGAGTTGAAGTTTACTTTCGAAGAAGTTATGTGTTTGCTTCTGTGATATATATGTACATGCGGGTATCCACACGAAGTTGAAGACACGATCAAGAACAAGAATCTCATCCCAATGTGATTGACAAAAATTCGACCATTTCAAGTCCCTGTCTTTTTTTATATATTCTTTAATTAATAAAGTTCTAAAAATATCTCATTAAAATTAAAGTACTTGTATCAAACCACGCTGTAAAACGGGGGCAACTGGGACATCCATTTTTTTAATCAATCAATAATGTTTTTTTCAAAAATATGTTCCTTGATCTCTCAATTTTGGATTTTATTATTTGGATTAGATTAGAAAAACAGAAATACTTTTAACGATTCGGGAACAATTGTTTTTTTCAGAAAATCTCGCAGTGTAAAATGGTGAACTTTCTGACAATTATCCATGTACTGAAATTTCAATACGCATTCTGTTTTTATAAGCTACTAAATTGTGGAAACAAGAAAAATATCTGTTCGCTTTCCGACGGGCGGGCATATATTGTACACCATTTTATCATATTTTCCTTTATGACTGATGTATTTTTTTATGGGAATTTGCAGACGCTGGAAACGTACATGCACACAGATAAATAACCGATGATGTGAACTTTGTGGCATTTCATGTTGAATAATTGAAATTTTCTCTCCGATTTCCTGCACTTTTGTATCTCTTTTTTGTTGCACTTTATATTGAGACAGAATCCAGTGTAAAATTGTAGATCAGTGTGTTACTGTGATATTAAATAATGCGTTCGTGTTGTTCATATCCCTTACTGAAGTAAGGGATTTGGATAACAGTGAATCGCAAATGATTGGCAATTTCTTAATCTAACTGATATAAATTAATAGAATTATCTAACACTCTATATAACATTAATATAATAAAAATTCCTAAATTTACGTTAATTGTTCATAAATTTCTGCATTTTTGCTTAAAATTGGCATGCCTACAAAAGATCCATAAATTTCCGAGTTAATTTGTCTAAAATTTGCTACACTTTTAAATTACACAACAGCTATTCTTTTGTAACTGTAACCTGGCTCCGAAAAAACAACATTATTTAAATAATGAAATAAACGATTTCTTATTATAAGAAAAACTCACTCTTTCAGCTCCGAGTATATTTTTTAGTTTGATTTGATACTTGATATACTTTTTGTTGAAAATATACTAATTAAATTTTCAATATTTTAAGTCAACTTGTTTACTTTTTTAATTTTGACCCTAAATTTCTGTACTAAAATTTAAAAACCCTCATTATGACTTTCATGGAAACCTACCAATTTAATAAAATTTTCAAAATTTTAAGTCTACATTTTGAATTTTTTAATTCTGACCCTAAGTTTGCATTCTAAGACTAAGACATCAAGATATTATAAGACTCTACACATGTATTTTTTCATCAATTGCTATATTAGAAACTATGAACAAGAAAATTGATTTTCTCAACAGTTTTGATGCTTGAAATAGGGACTAGCAGAATTGTGTCCCATCCGATACAAGCAGGGTATTACTTAGTGAGAAAAAAACAACTTTTAAGCAAAATAAATATACGAGGTGTAAACATCGTATCTATAGAATCTCTTTAAAAAATTCCAACTATATAGTCTCATACAATTAACATATTTTTGAAGAAATGTAGTTAAGTGTTAGATGATGGGGGGATTTCTTGTCCCATCCGATACACCCACTTAAGTGTCTATTGCAAGAAAACTGTAATCAACTATACAATTATACTTGTCATGGATCAAATGGCTCTTGTTGCAAATTATGCACATTCTAAAGGATTTTCAAAATAGTTTTAGATTGCGAGATATTCTTGTTACAAGTGTCCCATCCAATACCAAAAGAATGGCTGACGTAACTCTTTAATTTTTATCCACCGTTTGAAATCCACCATTTTTAATTTAATAATATGAAAGTCAAATTCCTGGAAACTTTTCAAAGAAAATTCCCAAGGAAATATGCTTCTGAATCTCCAATTTTCAAAGGCTTAAAAATGTGCTAAGCTCTATATTGTTTCAAAAATGCCAAAATTGTTACAATTTTTTCCAGCCCTTTACGGATATGAAATACCCGACCCTCGTGCATAATTATTACGTTTTATTTTCGTAATTTTATTTTCTTTTTTTATGTTTGCTCTTTTATCGCGACAATTTCTTTTTTGAAAAGTGGCGCTACTAGAATTGTACGCTATGCGGAGAATGGCTCTAAACTTTAAAGAGTTTAGAATACTCGAGGCGTATGTGGACACGGAGGAAAGGAGATAACTTCCAGCACTGTCAACTCAGAGTACATACTATATCTAATCATTATATTTCGACATTTATATAATATGTGGAGCCGACTGAATGAGGTCAGACTTAAAACACTTAACTATTATGTGAACCATTTAGTCGGGTTTTACAAAGCAAGAAGTACTCAGAGGATTTAGAGAATATTTTCGCCTATATATATATTGTTAAACATTAGTAACTACTATTATGGAAAAAAATAATACACAATATTGAATAGTGTTTTTGTTTCTGTTTCAGACACTACTGGAAAGCACCAATCTTCAATGCCGGCAGCCATTTTAAGAAGAAAACCAAAATTA
This sequence comes from Euceroptres primus, assembly GCA_037177015.1. Classification (NCBI taxonomy): domain Eukaryota; kingdom Metazoa; phylum Arthropoda; class Insecta; order Hymenoptera; family Figitidae; genus Euceroptres; species Euceroptres primus. The sequence goes on along the minus strand of JBAGKK010188741.1, from coordinate 12,314 downwards.
AGAATGGCTAAACAAAAATCATAAAGAAACAGAGATATAATGTTGAAAATATCGCAATACCGCTTTATACGGTCACAGTCAATTTATGGAGTTCAGTTACACAGGAGGAAACGATGGATGGATTTGTGTTCGAAACTGGAACTTTAATCCGTCGTCATTAAAAACAATTGTTTGTCAATTAATTGTGTGTTGAATTAACGTCATCCGCGTTGGATGATGCAACAACAAAGTGAAAAATGTCGCGTAATCGCGGGTGATTGCAAACTATCTAGATTTAGTGTGTAAAGTTCGTGGTCTTGGACTTGTGATGAGTTTGAATGACGCGAGCCAGATTATTGCCTGGGACCCAGTGAGCATTGTTTGGTCTTTGGCAAGAAGAATGTAAAATGGTTAGGAATAACAAAGAAGAATGGGATTTACGAAGATGTCAATAGTTCATTTGGCAAGGAGCAGGACAAGTTAAACATTGTAAGACGCATAATCTGGATCTTGGGTGCAAAAATCATTACTACTAGGGATGCAGGATAAACGCAGAAGGTGGCTGAGCGCTGTTTGGTCGCTGATAGCTGTCTTGTCTCATCAATCGGGTAAGACGATTTTTCAAAAACTTTTCCACTGAATAAACAGTTGTCAACATGTTTGCACTTGATTCGTTAAGGAGGTACACTTAAATGTTTCCTCAAACCCGAGGAGAAGGAGCCATCTTGAGCTTAATCAAAAACTCTCAAGTAAACTCGACTAGTTACTTTGGCTAATTAACGCGCTACTCCTTTCTGCAGAGAGGTGTTTTATTTACGAAAGTAAACACTTTGTTATTACAGGAGTTTTCTGCTCGACTACCTATCTAAGGAAATTCAGTTAACGGAGACTTGGAATATTCTAATTGAGCAATTATTAGGGATCGCAGTTAGATCCATATTCTTATTTTTCTCCACTATTATTATCAAAACATCCGAAAGTCCCTTTATTCGAGAATTTTATTCCTTTCTCCTCTTTTTTTTTACCAAAAGTTTCGATTAATTTTTCAAGAAATGAGACATAAAAACTTGTGACATTCAAAAAATCTTTCAATTGTTTTCTGAAATTTTCATATTTTTAAATCTTCTAAACTCTTTCATAATCGACTAAAATCTTTTGGGTTTTTCCAAAATCTTTTAGAATACATTTTTGACGTTATTGCGACCATACCCTAGACCCCAAAGGCACAAAATCATCGTTCTTAATCTTTTAGAATCTTTCAAAACCTACGAAAGACTACTAGAATAGCCTAAAATCCTCCAGAATCTTCAACGCTTATCTGAAATCTGTTAAAACTCTTCACAAAATTCTATACTGTCCCATAGTCTTCCAGAATTATCCAGATTTTTTCAAAATCCCTGTGATTCTTCTATAATCATTCCTAATTGTAAGCTTTTAAATAAATACAAACATAAATACAAAAATATTTTCAAACTTTTCAGAATTCCGGGCTGATTCATAATCTTCCAACCAATTTCAGAAACTTCTTAATTTTCAAAAAATTTTACAGAATTTATTTAAAGTTTCTAAAATATTCGAGATTGTTTGAGAATAATCTGCAATCTTCTAGATTCTTCTGGAGTCCTTCATAATCACGCAAAGCAATGTTATTTAAATAGACAAATAATTCTGGTCTTTGTAATCCCTTTTAGAATCTTCAAATCTTATCTGAAATCTGTCAAATTCTTCACAAAATTCTATACTGTCCCATTGTCTTCCAGAATCCCTCAGACTTTTTTAAACTCCCCCTGATTCTTCTATAATCTTGCATTATTGTATACTTTTTAATAAATGCAAATACAAATGAAAAAATATTTTCCAATCTGTTAGAATTCTCTAAAATTCCAGGCTGATCCATAATCTTCTAAATACTTTTAGAGTCTTCATAATCTTCAAAAAATATTTCAAAACCTATTTAAAGTTTTTAAAATATTCAAGACTCTACTAAAATCTTCTTCAATCATTAAATTCTTCTGAATGTTTCCATATTCATATAAAGCAATGATATTTAAATAGTCGAATAATTCTGTCCTTTTCATCCTGTTAAGATGAGGTCCATTAAACGCTGCCAGGATACGGGTGCAATTTTTAATTCTAAAGGAATCCGATCAAACTCCTAGTGCCTAAACGGTGTGTCGCTTTATGAAAAATCCTGACGACTCATTTTTATAATCTTTCAGAATATTCTGGTTTCTCTTGCAATAATCTTATAAAGTTCCAAAGATTCTGAAAGTCTAGAAATTTATGAACTATTTTATTAGGTTCTTTTATTCAGGAATCTAAAATTTTTTTCAGGAAATATTAAGATTCTGAAAAATTGCAGCAGAAATATTTCGAGAATCGGATTCGCTGAAAATATAAAAATTCGGCAACTTTATAATTCATAAATATAAATTCTTGCCCGAAATTTTAACAGCCGAAAATTTCTATATGTCGTTACTTTTTAGAGTTGACAAATTTTCAAAGAAAATTTTCCAATTAAAATTCTCAAGAAAGCATGAAACTTCGTATAAGTGTTTTTTCTGATCTGAAAAAAGTTTTAGAAAGAGGTGCCAACAAATTTTTCAATTTTTTTTTTTGCAAATAAGATATTTTCAAATTAATGAACTTTCTTTTTTTGATCTTTACGAATGCTTTCTTAGGTTTTTCAAATCCGTGAAGAAATTTGAAAAAACTCAAAAGTTAACAAAATGGCGGCTGTTCTTCTGAAAACCAAAAATTTTGGGTTTTTTTCGAAAAATATGCGAGACACAGGAAAAAGAGTAAAGGGAAAATTATTCCTCTTGAAAATTTCTACCAAAAGTTTCTGCGGAATTTTTTGATATTTCAATCCACTTTTTGAGTGCCTTCAAAAACATATGTTCTTGAAGGTTTTTCTGAAAATCTAAAATTTTGGTGTTTTATTTTCCGAAAAAAGGCTGCCATTTTGTTAATTTTTAATTTTTTTAAAATTCATTTGCGAATTTGTAAAACCTAAGATAGCATTCACAAGGATCAGGAAGAAAAAGTTAATTATCTTCATCATTTAAAAAAATATCTAATTTTTAAAAAAAATCATTGATTTTGTTTCTAAAAAAAATGTTTTGAACAATTTTTTTGGCACCCCTTCCTAAAACTTTTTCTAGGTCACAAAGAACGCATTATATGAAATTTCATACTTTCTTGACAATTTGAGCATAAATTGGAAAATTTTCGTTGTATCGCTGCTACTATATCGGAATTTCTCTCTTTCGTCAGCTTCAACGTATCGTTAAAATTATTTTTCGGGAACATTATAGAGCCTCTGATAATGTTTGTTTAACTGAGATATTCTTTTCCTTTTTCTTATTACTCGAATAAACATCTAAGGATGGAAATATAATTTTATTTATTCATACAATTTGAATTTTCTGGGAAAATGTTGGATTTATTAACATTTATTGGTTTCCTTGACATTTTCACAAGAAAAAATGTCTTCTCTTTTAAAAAGAATTCCCTGTTTCCCCTAAAACTGAACTCTTGCAAACAGCTGTGATCCCTGATATAATATTGGATAGAGTGAATTGAAGTTATATGATTAATGAACTCTACTCACATGACTAATAGGCTAATTAGCTAATGTTGAAATCTATTTTTAAGTATTTGGTTTAATGAAACTGGAAAAAGTGCTCTCTGAAAAGGGACTTGGTTCACATGTTTTTTTCTTCATTTTCATCGATTTTTGTTAAGATGATAATACTGTGTATTACCGTCGGAGACTACATATACGAACTAAACCACTTAGACGCGATAGAATTTTACGTCCAATGTACATTATCCAAAGTATTTCATAAAAATAAGTGCCTTGTTTCTTGAATTTTTTAAAATTCAGCTTTGACTTATAGCGCAACTTCCAATATATTGATGAACAGTTTTAAAAATTCTTCGGCTGATTTTAAAGCTGACATTCCATATTTAAAAATGAGCTCAAGAACATGAAAACATTTCCCGATATCATGACATCATTTTGAACTCAGTTCTAAGCTCATCTCTGTCGCGGCGGCATCCTGCGCCATCACGTTTCCCGCGCGAGTGTACAGACGGTTTTTATTTTGCCTTTCGCTGTAAAAACGTGAAATCGTGTGTGGTTGCCGGTTGGCAGCATTCCAGGTCTATGCACGACTTGTCAGTGGTATTTGTTGGTTTCCGTCTCGTTAGGTGGAAAATCTATTTATTCTCGTTCTTAGTATTATTTCAAGCTTTAATATACGAAATATACAAAAATGAGTACGTTTATGTATGCATATGTCGTTGCATTTCCATGGAGCGTGTCATGTTTTGTTTCACCACTATCGCAGCAACTACCTCCACATTATATACTGTCGGCAAAGAATCCTAAACGCCCGCAATTTTTTTTGTCAAATATTATTAATAATACATTCACGCATTATAATCAAACCTGGAAACCGGAAATTATCGCATTGCTGGCACTCTACCAGGCAACCAAGAAACCAAACTTCGTCGAAAGTAGAACCGGCAAATAAGAGGCAAGCAGGTTTCACTCTAGGTTTGAAAATATATATTATATTCTGAACACGTAACTGACGACCGAGCGACCGTAACCCTCTGCCTCTTCTTCTATATCGCTTTTTCTTCCACTTGAACTCGGTCCCTTGATGATGCATCTGTATAAGTTTATAGTGTGTCCACTATAGTACTATGTACGCTCGCAGTCAATAAAACGACCAAAATTCTTTTATTTGCCCCCCCCCCTCTCTATCTCTCTCTCCCACAGTACTATTAACAAGAACATAAAAAATGTTCAATGGTTTCTGAATTATCCTAAAAGATGTAGAAACGTGACAAAGACGAAAATCGGCCGCTCCAGCGGCGACTATAGCAATAATATCGAATCTCATGCATTTCACGAGCATCTGACTACCTGCTAATGAACCTTACTGTAAACAAATTATTTGTCAAACGTTGATTGTTGACAATTTTCATTATATAAAGATAATTCCTCTTTACTTTACAAGAAATTTGTTTTAAAATAGTCCTCTAATGGTAAAAATTTGTATTTCAATAATTATTATTAACAATATGAACAAATTTCAAACAACCGTAGGTTTTGGGCGTTTTTCTGACGGTAAAGCTCGTTTTTTCAATATTAGCACTTCTAATTGACTAACTAAAGACAATTTGGATACTACGTATGATCAGTCAATAAATTTCATGATTAACATAAACAAATTTTAATAAAAAATGTAAAATCGGGACATTTTTTAGCCTATAAACTATTCTTGAATGTTAATATAATTCATTAGATTCAATGTGATAATTTAAGTAGCAGTTAAGTTTTGTTGATAAATTTCACTATTATTATAAACAAATTTATGAATAACCGCAGTTTTTGGACGCTTTTTTAACAAACAAGCTCTTTTTTTAATGTTAGTACTTCTACTTGGCTAAAACAAGACAATTTGAATACTAGGCATAATCAGTCAATAAATTTCATGATTGTCACAAACATCACAAACAAATTTCATAAATAAACGCATTTTCAGAGCGTTTTTTGACCTGGAAAATCCTTTTTCAGTGTTACTACTTCTAATGGCTAACAAAAGACAATTTGAATACTAGGCATAATCAGTCAAAAAATTTTATGATTGTCATAAACAACTTTTATAAACAAATGCAAATTTTGAAAAATTCAATTTTTTAATTTTTGCAACAAAATAAAAAAAAATTTTAATTAATTTCTGTCTGGAAAACCTTCTTTAGGATGCATGTAATCTCGCTAAATTTTCTTAGAATTTCTAAATTAAAATTCTAAAAGTTATTTTTAAAATTTGGTAACCTTATGTGCCGTATTTAGTAAAGTCGGTACTAAAAGGGTTAAAAATGAAATTTCGAAGAAATCCTTTTAGCACGTGTTTTTTATTTTTTAAGATTTTTTTTACAAAAAAAACCTATATTTGACCAAAATTTTGGTTATTTAGTTCTGTACTGCCACCCTTCATTTGCAAGCTAAATCTTATTTTGAACCAAAAAATGTACTTTTTTCCCACTGTTCGCCCGACCGACCGATTTTCGTCTTGGTCACGCTTCTAAATTTTGTATGATAATTCAAGAACCATCAAACATTTTCTAATGTTCTTATTTTAAAGAGATTTCACGGTTTATCCTGTGTGACTAACCGATTTTTCCCAGCACTTTACTGAAAGTTGCCACGAGTCAAAGTTGAGGAACGAAAATTGGCCAAAAATGGAAATTATCGCTATATTTCTCACATGGTTTCTCGGTACACATTTATCGAAAAATCAACGCGGAATATAATAAGCTTTCTAAAGATTCTCTAAAGCCTGCGAAACTTCATTTTTTGCGGAGTTAGTCATAAAAACAGACCGGCAAGTTCTTAATAGGATTTTTTAAAGTGGTCTGATAATTTTCAACGGTACTCCATAACTTTACAGTTATAGTCAAATTGCAGAAGAGATAACGCCATGTTACAAAATAGTTGTCCAGCAGATCAGATTTTTAACAGAATGAAGGGGTTTTTCCCTCAACATTGAAAGAATGGTCAGAGATGAAGAAGAGAAGGAAAGGAAAAAGGAGAACAGGATTGAAAGGAGGTCGCACTCGGAAAAAGCATTATTTAGTTGTGAAGGTTGCCTCTTCACTTCATTATATCCTGTTTATATGCTTGGACAGATTCGTCCCGTGGATGGTAGCCAAGATTGTATAGTTGAATGCTTTTGTTTCAATCTGCCTTGGTCGTTTATACTTGAACCCGTCGTACACGAGCTGCTTTTCTAGCCAGGTGGAGAACGCGCAATTGGCCGAGTCAGCGAGACCCTCAAGACACTCGAGCTAATAAACTTGCCATTTCAAAAGTTTCCGCCTGCGGGTCACAAGCATTTCCGCCGGAACTTCCAGTTGGATGCCAACCTGCTTCCTTCTATGGATGCTAACAAAGGAAAGAAAGAGAGAGAGAGAGAGAGAAAAAAAAGGAAGAGGAAGTCAACACAAGAAAAAAACGCGCAAGACCTATGTTTATTGGTAGACTGAGCTCAAATTTTCTTATTGAAGAAATGAAACTCTATCAACGTCGTTTTGCTAATTTATAAAGAGAACGACAAGCCTCGCAGGATCGGTACACTCATACAAACACATATATATTCGAGGGTCGTTTGATAAGTAAGGTTAGTTTCTCCCTAATGGCGTCAAAATGAACTTTATAGTATACGGCCAAGAAATAACAATTTTCAAACTAACCTCCACCAAGTTTCAGCCAAAACAGACGCTTAGTTTGCGTTTGGCATACGTTTGAAGCGAGCGTGTCAGTAGTTTTCGAAAAAATGGAGAAGGAAGAGTTCCTTGCAGGTATAAAACATTTTTATCTAAAAAATTAAACGGTCGCGCAGATCAAAGCCGAATTAGACAAAGTTCACGGGGAGTCTGCTTCTTTGTTGAAATATAAACGGTTTTCAACGAAGGAGCAGACTCCTTATTTTTTGATAAACTAATTTAAACGTGGCCGAACCACAACTAAAGATAAAGCGCGCTCTGGACGCCCAATTGAGGTTACAACATCGGATATGATGGAAAAAATTCATCATATGGTTGTGGAAGATCGTCGAATCAAGGTGCCTGAGATTTCTAAGGCTGTATAGACACCTCCGCTGAACGAGTCTATAACATCTTGTACGAAAAATTGGAGTTTAAGAAGGTGTGTGCAAGATGGGTGCCGCGATTGCTGACTCCCGATCAATAACTCAACCGAAAAGACGTTTCAGCACAATGTTTGTCGAAGTTTAATCGGAATCCGCAGGACTTTTTGCGTCGATTCGTAACTGTGGACGAAACCTGGATCCACCACTATACACCCGAGACAAAGCATCAGTCAAAGCAGTAGGTACTGTCTCTGGTGAAAGAGCGCCAAAGAAGGCGAAGGCTGTTTTGTCAGCTGGGAAGGTGATGGCCACAGTATTTTGGGCTTCCCAAGGAATTATTCTCATTGATTACTTGTAAAACTATAACAGGAACGTATTATGTATCATTATTGGACCGTTTGAAAGCCGAGTTACAAAAAAAAAACGGCCACGATTGGTAAACAAAAAAGTGCTGTTTCATGACAACAACGCACCGGCTCCCACATCCGCAATCGCAACGGCAAAAATACACGAACTGGAAATTTCTCATCCACCCTAGTCTCCAGACTTTGCTCTGTGCGACTTCTTTCTGTTCCCAACTTGAAGACCTGGCTCGGTGCGAAGAGATTCTCGTTGAATCTCTCGTTGAATTTTCAATAAAGAAGTAATCAATGCCGTAAATGCGTATTTTTCAAACTACGAGAAACCTTACTTTTCTGAAGGGATAAAAAAATTGGATTCTCGCTGGACGAAGTGCGAAGCCCTCGAAGGGGACTGTGTTGAGAAATAAAGGCAAACATTTAAAAAAAATTTAATTGCTTTTTTACCAAACTTATCAAACGTCCATCGTGTATATATATAGCGTATAACGAAAGCAGCAAAGTAAGTACACGGTAAGTTTACAAGTTTATTCGCCCATGTTCCAGGAAGTCGTACATGCAAGTTGAATAGTAGAGAGAGAGAGAGAAAATACAGCAGACATATGTAGGGTAGAGAGAGTGTGTAAAATATTCGTCTTTACTAAATCACGTTGTTCTCTGAATAACCTAATTTGCGTATCTGTCAAGGTAATTTCACATACAACGAAACGTCTTCATGTTGGCTGGGATTATTCCGACTGTCACAAGAAAGACTGGAGCGAAGATGATCACGAGAAGCAACTAACTCGTGACAGTTTCATTATTTGTACTGTGCATTGTGTGAACGACACGATAGTGGTTATAGTCAAAAATTTAGAGGAAGTCTTGTGATGAAAGTGAAGATCCAAGAATCAAGAAATCATACTAAAAAACTCTACGGGGACCATCTAAAGGTTGCGAACAGTTGACAACTACACTGTGAAACAAATGAAAACTACCTTTTTTGCTATATCGTCCAACTAGTAGGGTTGGTCAGTTGCGCGTAACTCGAGATTTTTTAGTAAATTGCCTAAATCAAGCAATTGACCTGGGAAAATTACATAGGTAAATTACAAATCAAAGATGTCGAACAAATAGAAGCACACATAACGACATAATCTCACTTTTTGAATTATACTCGGTGTTTCACAGAAGTTAGCCCCACAAAAAACGTCCGATTGAAAAGTATTCAAAAGTATTAAAAAATGTTGCACTTTGAATGCGAGGTTGTCGCAAAGTAGACTACACAACATCGTCTCATAAATGCGATTCGATACAATCCAATACTTGGCAATCACGTATTTTCTGCTTCGCATTCAGTAGCATTGAATCCAAATCGAACTCTCGCATTAACACGCATTGAACGCAGAATTTATCACTTTCGCATTCAGACGCATTCAACATTTAGACGTACTATACGAACTATCGCATTAAAAAGTATTGGCGTCCGTCCCAATGCAGCCCTAATGTGAGGTTGTCGAAACGCAGAATTCCAGACTACATCTCGTGAATGCGAAGCAATGCTTTTCAATTTTACGTTTTTTGCAGGGAGGTTATGTTCCCATATAATTTATTTCGCGTAGAAAACTAGGGAGGTAAAATACCAGGTAAATTAGGTAGAAAACCAGGTAAATTACCTGAGATATTTTACATACCCAACCCTGTCAACTAGGCTAGATTTCACCGATACGTATTTAATATTTTAATCCCGAGGGGTATTTAATAATTTGTATTTAATACTTCAATCCCTAGCAATTTTGATGTACACCTGAATTCAAGAATTTAAAGAATCTAGAAGATTTCACTAGGTCACTAGATTTCATTAAAAGATTTCAATAGGAATACGAGGTGAATTCAAAAGAATAATTCAAATAATACAAGATGAATTCAAAAGAATAATTCAAAGAATAAAAGATAAATTCGAAAGAGTTCAAAGAATTTCAGATGAATTCAAAAAATTATTCAAAGAATACAAGGTAAATTCAAAGAAGTTCACAGAATACAAGGAGAATTAAAAAAAACTCAAAGAATTTAAGGTGAATTTGAAAGCACTCAAAGAATTTGAGGTGAACTAAAATAAGACAAGATAAATTCAAAAGAATTGTACTAATAATAAGGTATATAAGAGTAAATATACAACATAAGCACAATATGTATACTTTTGTAGCCCTACATTTTGTCTTTAACTTTTGGGATTAAATAATAAATAAAATAAAATAATTCAAAAATACAAGATGAATTCAAAAGAATTCAAGGCAAATTCAAAGAATTCAGGCCGAATTCAAAGAATAGGAGGTGAATTAAGAAGAATACACAATAAATTCAAAAAATTCAAAGAATTCAAAGTCAACTAAATAGAATTCAAAGAATACAAGGTGAATTCAAATAATACAAGATAAATTAAGAAGAATGCAAAGAGTACTAGTTGAATTCAAAAGAACTCTAGGTGAATTTTAAGAAATTCAAGGTAAATTCGAAAAATTCAAAGATTACAAGATAAATTCAAAATAATTCAAAGAATACAACATGAATTCAAAAAAATAGAAGGTGGATTCAAACAATTCCAAAAAATTTAAAGTGAATTCACAAAATTCAAAAGAATTAAAGGTCAATTCAAGGTAATTTCAGAGATTTCAAGGTGAACTCAAAAGACTACACGGCACATTTTTTAAAAAATTATTGAATTCAAAAGAATACTTGTGAATTCATAGAATTCAAGGTGCATTAAAAATATTTCAAGTTAACATAAATTCAAAGAATTCAAGGTGTATTAAAAAAATTTTAGGTGAATTCAAGGTAAATTCAAAGAACTCAAGGTGAATTCAAGGTGGAATAAAAGTTAAATCAAAAGAATACACGGTAAATTCAAAAAAGAGTCAAAGAATTTAGAAGAATACAAAGAATACAAGATGAATTTAAAAGAATACAAGAAAAAGTGTACCCTTGAATTCATTAGTGGTTAACCCTTCGATCAATCCCGAAATTTATTTTATAAAATTTTAGTCCGTGGGAGAAGACTACGCATTACACAAATCACTTACAATTTTTTTAAAGCTATATGAGAGACTTTGTTTCAAGATATAACGATGCTATGAAATTTTACGACCATGCGTTCGGCTTACGAGCCACTTTTCTGAACAACAAACCAGCTTCTCGTGAGGACAATTTGCAACTAATTTAATTTAAATTTATCAATGTAGTCTTCCGTCCTAGTCAATTACACTGACTCGAAATTTACATCTAATAAAGAGAACCATCTGATGATCGTAAGCAAAGATCATAATATTCCCAAGCGGTTATTTCGGAGCGTCTCGAAAAATTTACTTTAATTTATTATTTGTTTTACTATTAATTTTAGTTTAGAGATTCTATTGTGAAACAATGCGCCTAAAACTCCCTGCACTTAAGCTCCTAGATTCAGTGCTCGACCTTCATTTATTTATTTAAATAAATTCTAAATTTACTTTTTATTTTGGAACTCGAATTTTTATAGAGTTAGAATATGTAACTTAAATTGACTGCCAAAGTGAATAAATGAGTCCTTTATTGTGTTTACCGGTATCGTACGAATCGTGCTTCGCTCTCAAACGCGGGGCACAAAGCTGCTTGTAAACGCTTGACGATTTATAAATACACTCACACGCACAGTAATTTTCACACACGCACACACTATTTTTCTATTGTGGAGCTTTCTGCATTTAAATCGATAGGTATTGGTATATATCTGCATATTGTTTGTATTAGCAGACGAGTCAAACCACTAATGATTTTTCTATTTCAGAGCAGTATAATGCACTGTACAAATTTTTTCCGAAAAAGTTTGCCAGCTTATAACCCGAACATTTTGAAATTTTTCCTAATACATTCGGAAAGAATTCCGAATTGTAGTTGGAGATCTATTTACGCAATCTTAGGAGATTGTATAAATAGATCTCCAACTACAATTCGGAATTCTTTCCGAATGCATTATGAATGCAATTACAATTCGTAAAGCTTAGGAGTTTTACGAAATATTTTCTAACTTTTCGGAAATTAACTAATATATTCGGAAAATTTTCCAACATTCTCGGAGAAATTACCCATTTTTCTCGGAAAAACGTATATCCGACCTTTTTCGGGCAAATTTCATACTATTTAATCTTGAAAATTTCCAAAATTTTTCACAGTGAACAAGGTGCAGCAATAGTCAATCCAACACACGTTGACACTTGACTATACCTCATCACGTTGCACAGAGAAGACTATATTTGTAAAAAAAAAATTATACACACACACACACCCATATATA
>JBAGKK010188546.1:0-22859 GCA_037177015.1 Euceroptres primus | reverse complement strand
TTTTATTACCTACAAAATTTTAACCATTACAATTTCATTATTTATTTTCATTTACGACAAGACCGGCTTAGGCTTAAAATGATTGCGGAAACTTTTACTGATTTAATCCGTCTAGTTATAATTATAAATTATAAAGAATAGATTTCCATCATCTCTTCTCAAGAGAAAATCTCTCTTACAGCTGACTGATGCAGCTTGTTGCATCAAGTCAGCAACACCGTATTAATAATGTAAAAATTTATTGTAAATAGTCCTCCAATTCAAATAGTGTAAATGCAGTCAACTCATCAATTAAACCTTTTATATTTTTCATTTAAAAGTGTGTTCATTTCTTTATTAACTCTAAAAATTAAAATTGACACCCAACAATACTCTTATAACAACGTCATCAACCAACATCACTTTCGTGTTCCTTCACCCTAGTATTAAGAGTTCTACCAGTCTGTGCCACAAAAGTCATCTTACAGATCTTACAAGTGATCTTGTAGTCAACACCACCCCTTTCAAACCTATCCAAAGGATCCTTGCAAAAAGTCATTGTTGAATCCATTTTAAATGGTATACGGGAAATAGTATGAATCCTAAACTTTTTTAACATAAATTCAATAGTTTTCGAAATTTGACCAAAAAAAGGAAGAACAAAAGTATTAACAGAATTATCTTCCCTCAATTCCTTCTGATTATCTCCAGATAAAATATTACCGTTTACACTTTACAACTCTAATGGCCAGGTCCCACTAGCCGAACTGTAACCAATTTTGTCTTTTTTTTACACTTTACATTTTCTATTTCACTACTTCACTAGCACTACCTGTAATACTTGTCAGTCTGCTCTCGGAATTGAGCTTTGAAGGATCTCTTTTCGTGCGTTTCGTAGCAACAGATTTTAAAATTAAAATTCGAAGATCGCACTCACACTGTTATTTTTTAATACAGTTTTAAGACATATATAAAATGTCAAATCATAAGAGAAGTGTTGCGTGGTGTGTATTTTGCGAATATAGTGATGATGAAACGAGAGCTTTATGTACTTTGTGTGGCAAGACAGTGTCTCGTGGATGTACAGAATAGAAGGCTTCAACGACTCCTTTGATTGATCTTTTGATTGTGCACCACAGAAAATACTGCGAGGAAAACGACATCGATCTTGAGGTATTAAAAAAAAGAAGTATTTAGTTCTGGAGTGAAAATGATGCCCTAAGTCTAAAACTAAACGACATAATCGGTGAAATGATTATTTTGGACCAAGGCCCATTTATTCCGAAGAAAGAAGGATTTATTCATTTGATCTTAAAGATGTAAATAAGTAGAAAAGGTTGATTACAGGTCAATATTGACTAGTAATCAACATTTTCTACTTATTTACAACTTTAATCTTATACTTGGACCTTAGTTAATACCATACCATCTTATATATTTATTCATTTAATTCATGTGCAATTTCAGCAGTGAAATGGGATTACTAATGACAGTTTACTGGCTAGAAAAGGATTTTCGGCAACGTTTGGTTTTATTGCCGGCAATTGTTATTTTTGGTAATAAAGATAGAATGATGGATAAGGTGGATGAAACACTTAATATGTGGCAGATAAAGAAAGGCAAAATTCATGTAATTCTAAGAGACTTTGCAATCAATGACAAGGAATGTGCCTCGGAAAATTGCTTTTTTTTATAAGAGAATTTTGTTCTTCTGAACTTCTTAACAATTGCAACGTAGAGGATATCGTAAGAGAATGCGGAAAGTTTTAGACTCATTTTCAGACCTTCATAACTGATCACACTAAATTAATAAAAATTCTTGAAAGTGAAAACGTGGATAGCGGCAACCTTAAAATGAATTCAGCAATAGACATTTTCATTCAAGAAGGTTTTACAACGAGTGAATCGATTCTCAAAATGCTCAGACACTTGTTTGCAATAGAAAGTAGCATTAAAAAGTGGGCTGTGGAAGATAATGCAAAATACATGTTATCGAGTTTGCAGTAGGTTATCAGTAGAGTTATCAGATGCATTTAAAAAGTGTGAAACAAAAATGCTTTCCCAGCAATCTGTCATCAGAAATCATACCTGCATTAATGCTGATAGACAGTTATGCGCAAAAAAAAGTGCAGTATTCTATGAATGTCATTGGAATCAGACTTGCTAACATAAATTAATGTTTGTCTTGGCGAATTGGAGGTAAAACCGTGCTTCTTGTTGGCAACTACTTTGGATCCTCAATTCAAAGCAAGTTTATTCACGAACGGAACTCGAGAAAAAATATTCCAAGTTTTAGAAGAGTAAAATTGTGCTATGAAAATCAGGATGGAAGTATCTCCAATGAAGTTGCAGAAACGGAACCAGAGAGGACAACCCAATTTGGGAGCAGATTCGTTTGAAGGCTGTTTCCAAGAATCGATAGCGACAATTCGTCGTGATTGTGAAGATCAGGCTACTAAGAAGGATGAAGTGAAAGAAGAAATAAATACGTATATGCTTGATAACATCCTACACTAAAAAGAAAGTCTTAGGGATTGGTGGAATAAAAATACAGGACGCTTTCGACGATGAGGCAAGGTAGCTTTTCGCTTCCTTTGTGCACCTGCTGTCACTTTTAAAAAGGAAGATTTTGTCCCTCGCAAACTCCAAAACTCTGAGGAAATAAAGAGATTCTTGAAATACAAATTGTCAGAGATATACTTCTAAAAATAAGTCAAGTAAGTAAATTTTACATTGTTTATTAATTATTTTTTAAATCAAAGTTAATATTTGATTCGGTCAATGGGTGTAACCTACGCTAAATCAAGAGCTTGTTTTGTTGCAAGTGACTGTGATAGCGGTGTGGGATTAATCTCCCTGCGTATCAAGCTGAAGCATTCCCAGACACCAACTATACACTGATTTTAACGTCAAATAAGTTAGAGATACTAGATTAGTCGGAGAAATACGCGCAAAGATTCATAAGGTGCAATGAGGTCGTGTTGCTTACAGCAATTTCCAGGTATTAGCGAACAGTAACAAAGGGAGACACCACAAGGCAAAGAATGCGAAGCGTTCCTTAAAGATCGGTTTTATTTGCTAGAGGCTTGTCTCAACTAGAACCAGTGGATGGCACTAGACACAAAAATTCACTATCGAAGACACTGAGAAAAATTTCACAACTCAAGCAAGGGTTTGGTACAACGTGGCTAGGCTAGGACACAAAGTCCCGTACTCAGCCGTATTCAGGAACTCACTCTCTGCCGCCGGCAGTTCACGTGCCCGGCGTTCGCGCTTGAGAGAGAGGGACGGGCCCAAAGATAAAGCGAGAAACCTGATTGGCTATCTCTCGGGAGAGTGGCGAGAATTTTAGTGGTGGGGTCCCCCCCTGCGGCAACGCACCGTCTTTTCCAACTCGAGAGCGCGGCTCCCTATTAAACTTAACAAAATTAGATATAGAAGTCAGAATTGGATTATAAAATTAGCCGAATTAAGTTGAACATAATATTGAACCGAAATTATTAACAGTAACATCAATTTCATTAATACCGAATTAAGTATACAAACATACGTAAAATAATATACATACATTACGGTATAAATACTACATACATATATAATCAATGTTTCTTTATTTATATTATCTTTATTGTCTTCCTTAACGCCGATAGCTTCAATCAGTTCCATCATTCTAACATTACAACTGGATATTTGTAAGATTATAATCATGCTACCACTATTACCATTACTTATGGCACTGATAATAATCATCATCATGATATTAAAGCTCGAATATTGCAGATTACAGAGACGAAAAATCAACATTAAATGACTGCCCTAGGATAAGGAACTTAACCTACAAAATACAAAAATACCTTAAACGTAATGGAATCTGGGTCACTAATATTCGAAACGCAACACTTCTGATCAGGAATTATTTTAACAATTAATCTTTAATAATTAATAATCTATAAATGATTATAAGTAAATAACAATGATCAATTAATAATCAACGATTGATAATTAATAATTAGCAACTAATAATGAATAATCGATTAATTAAAAATCAATTATCTTAATAATCATATTCGAATTATTCAATTATGACAATAATTGAACCGTCGTAATTACGCTCACGAATAATAATATTGAATATGCGCTTAGAATTATTTGAAAGAAATATTCTCCATGAAGCAATCAGTCCGGATTAAAAATCAGGTTCAAAACAAACAACACAAAAGAAAATTACCTTTGTTTCGAATTCGGAGCTTTTACGTTTCTCAAATAATTCCGTCGAATTATGAGAAGAATAATAAGTCAAAATTCAATTTGCAATTCAGTCGACAGAGTGTCAGTGAGAGAAAGTGAAAGTGAAAGAAAAGAAAAGATAAAGGTGCACTTATTCGAGATAGAAGAAAAGAAAACGTTTTTAGAGGTAACTGAGTAATGCAACATAGGTATTTAGACACCTTATGACTGGTTTTCCCCGCACTGGCGTTAGGGCGTGGCTGGTCCCACAAATGGTTTCAACGAGGGAGGCGAAATTTAGAGAGTTTACAACTTAAGAGTTTTACTACTTTATCCGGGGACTGACTACTCCAGGGTAAATGGGCAATCAATGGTTGTCGTTTACGATGGATTAGAAACGGGAGGCTTTATTACTTGCGAGATCATCTTTTCAGAGAAAATATTTCAGGGAAAATTTCCAACTAGATGTTCTCAAAAGGAAAAAACCCAAATTCCAATCCATCGTACTATTACTCTGTGCCAGTAGCGTATATCAACTTCTCCCCCCTTCAGGGTAGACCATTGCTTGCACATTGGAAGAAGATATTAGAGAGCAAAACAAAGTTAACGCGAAACAAACTTATTCATAAATTGAAATTTGATGTTGGAAATCAATACTATTATACATAAGGTCTGGTTAATCAAGCGCGCCTCCTCCAAGGTGCGTAAGGACTTGCGTCTCGATACTTCACCGAAGTACGCATTCGTTGGTCGAAACGGCCTCTGCCGCTACTTCGTAGTTCAGGACCCTCTTCCTGAGGTTTCAGGATGTGTTGATGGACTGGTAGGCTATCGGAACCTGGGCGGTTCGGCAGCGGCGGGTTGGCTGCACTTTGTAGATGAGCCTGGTCGCCCGTGTCGATTTTGGATGCGCTTCCTCGGTCTGGGAAAAGGCAACATTCTCTAGATCGAGCTTGTGCGGCTACTAGATCATCAGCTGCTGATGGCGGCTTCACTCTCATTTCCTCGTCGGGTTCTGAAACAGAAAACTTACTGTGGGCGTGCGACCAGAATTCCCTCTTCCACTTCCGAATCGTCCAGAGGCGCCTGTTCGGCGGCTAGCTGGTCTTCATTGGCATATTCTTCGGGGTGGACCCTATCCGGAGGTCCGTCGAGGAATTTCGCGTCCCAACAGCAAGTAACCAGGTATGGTAAACTGCTTACCATTGTCGCTTAGCAAGCGACGGGGGTATCCAAAACGAGAAAAAACTTCGTTTTCGAACAGTTTTACGAGTGTTGGTGCCTCTGAATTCCGGAGTGGGAAGGCCTCCACCCACCGGGTGAAAAGGTCAGTGGCTACCAGAAAGAACCGGTTTCCTCATGTCGTTAGCGGGTACGGGACCATTAGGTCCAGAGCGATTGTTTCCCATGCGGTACGGGCGGCCCGAGGGCGTTGTCCATCGGTGCGCTTGCCGTGGGCTGGCTTCGTACACCCACATAAGTGGCATCCCGCGACGCAGCGTCTGACCTCCTGGGTCATTCCTGGCCAAAAAAAAATGTTGCTGAATGGAGCGACTGGTTTCTTCGGCTCCAGGAAGCCCGGAGAGTGAAGCGTCGTGGAACTCCCAGATCACTTTCTGGCATAGGAACAGTGGAACACGGAGTTTCCAGTCGTTTCTAGAAACCTCGTTCGTCGAGGAAGTTGTTACAAAGAAAATCCTCTTTCTTCTAAATGACAGGTCCTCGTTGGTGGATGTCCATCCACTGAGTCATCATGTCACCAATCTGGGGATCTTCCTGCTGTGCTGCGGTCATCTCCTTGATGATTATAGCCATCGTAGGTTGGTAGATTGCCTTGAGGATGGGTGTGGTAGAATCTTCCTTTATAATGGGTAAATTATTCTTTTTCGGGGGGATCATCTGATCTAAATCAGGTTCCCCGGGTGAGGCTTCGGCAGGATCCAGGTGGCGGGAGAGAGCGTCGAGCAGTTGTTTGTCCTTTCCTGAAACATGTTCTGTGGAGAACTTAAATTCGCTGAGGAAGATGGCTCACCGGTTCAGCTTGTCTCGGCTCTCCTTCAATTTATGCAGCCAGGTCAAGATCTTGCTATCCGTCCGGAGAGTGAAAAGACGGTCCTCTAGGTGAGTTCGATACTTCTTAATCGCCCAGATGATAGCAAGATACTCCTGCTCGTTGCAATGGTAGCGGGACTCTGTTGGTGAGAACTTGGCACTACCAAAAGAGATGATGTAGCGTTTCTTATCTGCATCCTTCTGCATTGAGACCGCTCCCATTCCGATGGAGCTTGCATCTGTCTGGATAATGTAGGGCAGGTTGGGATCATGCCGACTAAGTGGGCTTATGTTCTGGAAGGCCTTCTTCAAAGTCTCGAACGCCTTCTGGATCTCTGGACTCCACTTATATGGCTTCTTCGGGGACTTTTAAGGGGAGCAAGTGAGCCTATAGGTGCGCAGGCGTTAAAGCACTAGAGCGACGAGGCGAATGTGGTCAGCTCAGTTGTCCGAGTAGATAATCACGTCATCCAGGTAGGCCACGCAAAAATTTCCCCAGTAGTTCGCAACTACATGTCGGATCATGTCCTGGAAGGTCTCTGGAGCATTCTTCAGGCCGAAAGCCATAACCCGGAACTGGAAATTCCCACCACTAGCGGCAGAGAAAGCAGTCACTGGTCTGGACTGCGACGTTAGTGGTATTTGCAAATACCCACTTTTTAAGTCCAGCGTTGTGAACACCTTGGCTTTGCCTAGGTCCTTCTGTAGCTTGTGGATCGGAGGCAGACATGTAGGGACATCGACCGTCTGCTCGTTGAGACGTCGGAAGTCGATGCAGAAACGGTATTCCCCGTCATGTTTGGTAGCGACCGTTATCGCTGAGCTCCAGGGTGATGAAGCTGGTTCTATGATTCCATCAGCGGGCATCTCCTGGATCTGTTGGTCGATAGATCGTCTTTTCAGGTCCGAGTTCCGCCGAGTTGGTTCTCGAAAAGAGAGTGAGTTTGACAATTGAATGTCATGCTGCACACTAAGTGTTTGTCGGAGTCGACCTCCTTGATGGAACACTGATGTATGTGTGTGTGCGTAGGACGTCCTGGAAAGGTCTAATGAACTCCGGAGAAATTGAGTCTGAGAGTATTAGTTCCGGCGGAGTCTGCGGCTCCTCCTGAGGGCTCGGTAGTGGAGCTAGGAAGACAGGTTTGCGTTCCTTGGTGCCCAGGTACATGATGTCCATCCGATGCTCGTGGAAAACATCGTGCTGCTTAAGCCAAGTCCTGCCGAGTATAAGGACGACACGCATTTCCTTGCTTTCGTGGAAAAGTCCAGGATATTCCCTTCCTTCTAGGCGTGGAGCAAGAGTGAGGGTCCCATTCAGGAAAATCGTTGCATTTCGGGCGGCGAGAAGGACAACTCCTGGTCCTGGTTGGAGACGACTCCTTTTCGATGCATCGAGAATGTCGTACCTGACGAAATTTTCGGAGGCACATGAATCGATTTCTGCCACGACCTCGCGATCTCCGAGGTAAACCCTAGTACGTGGCAGATTCTGGTCTGTCAAGTAGACTGATCCTAAGGCTGCTGAGTTGTTTGGTTCGGGGTAACCGGTGCATATGCCGCGGTTCCCCGAGCCCACCAGTTTTTCGGCTTGCACTGTGGCTCCGGGTGGGACCTTCTGAATCGAGTAAACACTGGACAGTCTCTGTACCAATGTCGTATATTGCAGAATCGACATTGCGGCACATGGTCGTCCCGCGCTGGTCTCGGGGTGTTACTCTGGGGCGGCGCCTTCTGGTCCTCTCTTCTTTGTGGCTCCTTCTTCGGCTACTCCTTTTTGGGGCCACAAATCGCTTCGTCCCGTTCAGCCTGGACTGCATACTCTAGAAGCGTGGCGAATGTAATCGGGTTGCGTGGTCGGACCAATCTTCGAAGTGTGGGTTTGATGGATTCCAGCAGTAGAGTTGTCAGCTGAATATCTGTCATCGTTTGGCACAATCTCTGGGCGAGCAGGTACTGTTCTTGTAGGAAAACGGCCAAGTTTTCCTTTTCCGTCTGTCGCCGAGAATACAGTGTCGACTGCAGGTTCATGACGACCGTAATACTCTCGAACTTTCCCGTGAACTGCTCCTTAAATTTTTCCCAAGGAAGCGAGAGTCCTCGGAAGGTTTCCTACCACGTTTGTGCTGCTCCCTTCAGACCCTTCTTAGCCATTCAAGTCTATTGGTACGGGTCGATTCTTGCCTGGGTGAAGTATCGCTCACAGTCGTTCAGGAAACGTAGTGGATCCTCGTGATTTTTTCCGTTGTATTCCGGCTTTGGTGGAGGTGGTGACTGTAAAGCGCGCATGAGGCTCAACAAATCAGGGGTTGAGATCACCGTGGGTAATGCACTTGGACCGTTGTCGGTGAGAGGCGGTTGGTACGTACTGGAAGAAAAACACGTTGATACTGCTTGACTGGTTGCCACATCCTGGTTGCTTGCTGGGACCAGAATGGTCGCCGAGTCAGGAGCATGAATTTGCGCGAAATGGTTCTGTTAGGCCATGATGTTGGCCTTCGTCTGTCTCTGGGTGCTGTTGAGCGCCACCGGGTGTTGATACCCACTCTCGGAAGTGGAGATGTTCAGCGTGCTAAAGGTACCACTCCAACCTGATAGACCAGGAACCTGATGGTCAACAGAAGACTGACTTCCTGCTGTTTGCTGTTCTCCAGGTAGCTGCTGGATTCCAGATGGTTGCTGGTTGCTGGAAGCAGATGAATTCTGATTTCCAGAAGGCGGCTGGATTTCAGCTGGTTTCTGATTTCCAGATGACGGCTGGATTTCAAATGACGGCTGGATTTCAGATGATTACTGGATTTCAGCTGGTTGCTGGATTTCAGCTGGTTGCTGATTTCCGAAAGGTTACTGGTTGCTGGAAGCAGATGGACTCTGATTTCCAGAAGGCGGCTGGATTTCAGCTGGTTGCTGATTTCCAGATGAAGACTGGATTTCAGATGATTGCTGGATTTAAGCTGGTTTCTGAATTTCAGCTGGTTGCTGATTTCCGGATGGTAGCTGAATTCCAGATGGTGGCTTGATTTTGGCTCGTTGGGTATTGCTGGATGCTAGAAAAGAATTTCTCGCACTGGTGTGACTCGTGGAACCTCGGAGAGGAGGTCGGCCTCGAGTAGCTCTCACCGACGGTGGTCGAGAGACTGCTGTTTCTCTAGCAGTAGCTTGGCGAAGGCTGAATCTCGTCGTTCGAGCAAGAGATATCAGGGCAAGGAGCGTCTGAAAATCGATCCAGAAAACAAATGAGCCCCACGTCCCGCGCCAAACGATACGGTCAATGGGTGTAACCTACGCTGAATCAAGAGTTTGTTTCGTTGCAAGTGACGGTGATAGGGATGTGGGATTAATCTCCCTGCGTACGAACGAGGGGACAAGAACCAACCACGTTGATCTGTCTGACAAGTCGTCATAGAGAGAATGGAGGATGGAATCGGCTATGTCAGGGGTAATATTGTTGAGAATATTTCGGTCAGCGTGAAAATGGCCGGGGTCGTTACCGGCGTGGAGAGTCCGGAGACTCACGTTCCCGTGGGTCCTCGGGAATGGACTCGAGGAAGCGGTTTACTACAAAGAGGCGTTCCCGACGGCTGCGCCTGGCAGACCTGGCGTTGAGGACGTTCGTCCCAGTCAGAAAGCTCAACCACCCCGTATTGAGCTGATGGTTCCCAGGAAACCTGGCCAGGACCGGGCGAAGGTTGCTGAGTCCGTGTGGGCGATGGGGTTTTCCCAGATGAAGTGGAGTACAGGGAGTAGGCCAGTGGAATATCCAGCACGTCGCTTGCCGCTAGAGACAACTCCCGATGATGGATGGCGTGCTGCTGAAACTCGGATGTAAGATGCTCCGCAGGTTCCGGTTCTGGTTCTTGCCGCGGCACTCTGAAGACTCCTGCGTTGGTCAAGCTCAGCAAATACTTCCGAAGGGCACGACGTTTACGCTGGCTAGGTCCGTGCCTTCCCATTGCCTGTCAAAAGCATTTTATTAAAAACGTGGTGAAAGAGTTCAATATCAATGACCTCACGAGAGAGCCGTGAACACGACCGTGAGGGCGGTTGTCGACGATTTGAACGCTGTCCGACCTGTCAGTACACAATGGATATGGTTGATTCTTATACGGAGCGAGAGGTTGGATGGACGCGCGAGGGATTGCGTAAAATTTATGACAACAGATGAAACTAACACTGCTACTCCCGCGGTGACGAGAGGACAATACGTTGACAAATCAACACTGTCCAGTCAACACCGGTGTATGAGAGTCAGTGCTGGAAGGGGTGAGACAAAGGGGGGGGGGCAAATGTGAAATTGATAATCGAGATGCGGCGGTTACGGGTACCAATATTGTTTAGAATCAGTAATAATTGTCAGTGAGAGGGTGGAGGAAACGATAGAAAGAAAGGTTGGACGAAAGGGTCTGAAAACCGGGTGGCGAGCACCAGCGAGTGCAGGAGAAAGAGAGAGAGTGTCATATAGGAATTATAGACTCGCGGCTGGTCGCGGAACTGCGCGCGGAGCGACGGATCGGAGCGAACAACACTGATTTAAATAAATTGCAATTGGCACTCGAATGATTGTGAGAGGAATACGAGGAACTTAAAAAAAAAACAGATGAACAATATCAAGGTGAAGCATTCCCAGACACCAACTATACACTGATTTTAACGTAAAACGAGGTAGGGATACTAGATGAGTCGGAGAAATACGCGCAAAGATTCATAAGGTGCAATGAGATCGTGTTACTTACAGCAATTTCCAGGTAATGGGGAACAGTAACAAAGGGAGACACCACAAGACAAAGATTACGAAGCGTTCCTTAAAGATCGGTTTTATTTGCTACAAGATTGTCTCAACTGGAACCAGTGGATGGCACCAGACACAAAAATTCACTATCGAAGACTCTGAGAAATATTTCACAACTCAAGCAACGGTTTCGTACAACGTGGCTAGGCTAGGGCACGAAGTCCCGTACTTAGCTGTAGTCAGAAACTCACTCTCTGCCCGCCGGCAGTTCACGCGCCCGGCGTTCGAGCTTGAGAGAGAGGGACGGGCCCAAAGATAAATCGAGAAACCTGATTGGCTATCTCTCGAGAGAGTGGCGAGAATTTTAGTGGTGGAGTCCCCCCCTACCGCAACCCACCGTCTTTTCCAACTCGAGAGCGCGGCTCCCAATTAAACTTAACAAAATTAGATATAGAAGTAGAAATTGGATTATAAAATTAACCGAATCAAGTTAAAAATAATGTTGAACCAAAATTAATAACAGTAACATCAATTTCATTAATACCGAATTAACAATACAAATATACGTAAAATAATATACATACATCTATTACGGTATAAATACTGCATATATATAAAATCAATAATAATTAATTTATATTATCTTTATTATCTTCCTTACCGCCGATAACAACAATCAGTACCATCATTCAAACAATACAACTGGATATTTGTAAGATTATAATCATGCTACCACTATTACCATTACTTATGGCACTGATAATAATCATCATCATGATATTAAAACTCGAATATTGCAGATTACAGAGGCAAAAAATAAACATTAAATGACTGCCCTAGGATAAGCAACTTAACCTACAAAATACAAAAATACCTCAAACGTTGTGGAATCTGGGTTACTAATATTCGAAACGCAACACTTCTGATCAGGAATTATTTCTACAATTAATAATTAATAATTATTAATCTATAATTAATTATTAATAATTACCAATTTAGTAATTAACAATGATCAATTAATAATCAACGTTTAATAATTAATAATTAACAACTAATAATTAATAATCCATTAAATAAAAATCAATTATCCCAATAATCATATTCGAACTATACAATTATGACAATAATTGAACAGTCGTAATTACGCTCACGAATAATAATATTGAAAATTCGTTTAGAATTATTTTTAAAAAATCTTCTCCATAAAGTAATCGGTTTGGATTAAAAACCAAGTTCAAAACAAACAACACAAAAGAAAATTACCTTTGTTTCGAATTCGGAGCTTTTACGTTCCCCAAATAATCCCATCGAATTATGAGAAGAATAATAAGTCCAGATTCAATTTGCAATTCAGTCGAAAGAGTGTGATTCAGAGAATGTAAAAGAAAAGAAAAGACAGAGGTGCACTTAGTCGAGGTAGAAGAAAAGAAAACGGTTTTAGAGGTAACTGAATAATGCAACACAGGTATTTAGACACCTTATGGCTAGTTTTCCCCGCACTGGCGTTAGGGCGTGGTTGGTCCCACAAATGGTTCCAACGAGAGAGGCGAAATTTAGAGAGTTGATAACTTAAAAGTTTTACAACTTAATCCTGGAACCGACTACTCCAGGGAAAATTGGCAATCAATGGTCGTCGTTTACGATGGATTAGAAACGGGAGGCTTTATTACTTGCGAGACTATCTGTTCAGAGAAAAAAATAGTAATGATTATATAAGGGTCGTTGTCAAAAAGTTGTGAAATTCAAGTCCCGACAGTTTGACACATTTTTATTATTTAATATATTTTTTTGAATACTACTGAAAGAAAGTATTTACATCTAAGTAGCTTTTGGTAAAGCTTCAAAATTTCATGTCCCTTTGTTTAGAAATTAATATATACCCAAAATTTCCACTTGGTAACCTGTCCCCAAGTACAGATTCACAAATTAGAATTGCGAAATAATGATAACAAAATTTTATAAATGATTAATACTCATACGAGCCATTCGTATAAAAATCGTTAAAGAATCTAAAAATGATAAATTGGGATAAATATTTTACATATGAAGATGTTTATAAATATTTTAAAATTCTGTCCCTGAAATTTCATGTCCCCTCCGTAACCCTCATATTTGAGATTAGAATTTAGAAAAAATCGCATTCAAAAATCTAAAGAAATCAAAAAATCATTACTTCTAGTCTTACGCAAGTGCTTAGACAAGCAGAAGCATGTTTCTTGTTCGCAAATTCAAAAAATTTCTGCAAATCATGTACCGTACGATTTATAATAATGTCTATTTGGTAACCCATTTTTAGAAGATAAAGTGCGAAAAAATAAATTTTTTCAATATTTTTAAAATTTTTAATCTCCACTTAACGTATTTTAAAAATAATTTTGAAATTTATTTTTCCGCGTTTATTGAATATCCACTCGGTAACCTTCCTAACATGTAAATTATTTATCTGCACTACAAAAATGATTCTTGATCTCTTAAATTAATATCTTCGTTTTAACATCTTTTTGGCAACGACCCATAAAAGATTCAAAATTTCAGACACTTCAAAAA
Organism: Euceroptres primus; assembly: GCA_037177015.1. Lineage (NCBI taxonomy): Eukaryota > Metazoa > Arthropoda > Insecta > Hymenoptera > Figitidae > Euceroptres > Euceroptres primus. The sequence goes on along the minus strand of JBAGKK010188546.1, from coordinate 9,328 downwards.
TACAAAAAATGCACTTAAAATCTCTTGTTCCAATTGATGAAATCTTTTTTTTTTAGATTCGAAACAAGAATTTGTTTATATTACAAAGAAATATATGCCTTGACTTAATACTCCCTTACGTATTATTCGAATGAAAAAATTATAGTTAAAAACTGAATATTAACTATATTAATCGAATATATTAACACTAAAAATCGAATATGTCAGCCAGTTTTTTAGTTTAAAATATGACTGATTATTATTGAATGATTTTAATGATTGTAATGATTGTACACTAAGAAAAATAGATAGTAAAAAGGAGGGGAAATTAAGATTTGAATATTCAACTGTGGGACAGCTATCTAAGATATGAGGGTGTACTATCTTAGATAGCTGCCCATAGTTCAATATCCAGATATTACCTTCCCCTCCTTTTCACTATCTATTTTCTCAGTGTAGAACATTTGCATTAGGGTGGCCCAAAATGACAGACTTTCGATTTTTTATTATTTCCAACTGGAAGCATGATCCTCATACTGAATAATTAATTGCTATTTTTCATATTTTTTAAATAATATTTAGAGGTGACGCTAAAGTTATTAATTTCTTATGGACTTTAGCATTGAAAAACATCTATTTTTCTTCATGTTTAAATCTAACATATAAGTTATTTAAAGAATCTAATAAAATTTTGGAAACATCTTATTCAGTAATGAAGAAAGTGCTTTTTAAAATAAATTTATCAAAAAAATAATTATTAGGATTATTCTTTAATCCTCAAACATGGCTATTTTTGCTTAAAACAATGTTTTTCATCAGCCTATTTCAGGACCTAAATATTGTTTGTTATTGCTGAAAATTACAACAATTGTTTCTCTTGAATCCAAAATGCAACCTCTTAAAAAATCGTATACTTTAAATTGTAATACCAATAAGATTATTGCGAAAAACCAGAAATAATTTGTCCGTAAGCGACTCAGGTAGTCCATAAATTACTTATTGAATTGTGGGGGTATCGCCTCGGCCAATCCCTTAACTCTACTATACATTTACATATACATTTCTCTCGAAATGTCTAATGATCCCAATTGTAACTACTGTAAATATAAACTTCGTACTCAAAATTCGAAATTATTATAAATAATATGTTTAAATAAACTGATTTAGTCTTCAATTTATATTATTAAAACATTTAAAACTATCAACTAATAAAAGTTGATTAAATAATAAAGATAACTATCAAATAACAATATTTGCTAAATATTTTCAAATATTTATTTCTTATTGACAATTTTCAAACAGATTTATGTTTAACTGGAAAACTTACACAAATATTCATATAATTTATTTTTACGAGAAAAATTGTTTAAATAAATACATTTATGTTAGAATGTTACTAGGAAAGAAGTTCAAAATGTTGAATTTATTGTACAACACAAATATTTACACAATTAAACTAGTACAGGTAGAAGACACCGTTAAATTCTCATTGACAGTCGCAATAAACTGAGCCCAAGACCCTAAAATTTGCAGATAACCACCTCGCTCACTTCCACATAATCCACTTATAATAACAAAGTTGACCAGAAAAAGTTAACGTTTCCTTGGACAGTTGACGATTATATGAACTCCGATCGATTTTGTTACCGAAAACTTTGAAAGCGTGGCTTCACCTCTTCACTTTTCGTCAGGCGTTCACACGAGATAGACAAAATTGTCAAATTCTGGCGAAAAGTCGGTCCGTGGATTATTGTGATGTAATTGCCGATTGAAAGGACTAAATTAAGATAATAAATTCGAAAACAATTGGAATAATTACCGAGTATTGTATTGTGGACGAGAAATTGGATTGATTGAAGTTTGAAAAATGTAAGTACCTAAGCTGTCAATTAAATTGCTTTGTACCTTTGGAATCTCTAATAGGCTTTGGTTAATTTCTATTGGGTCATCCCAACGAAGACACCCTATTTTTGTAGTCTCCGTTCAATTATTTGATTTAAAATAAATATACAGTCTTTGCTTGCCAGTTGGGATTTAACCGCGCTGGCGTCAAACAAAATTTTATTTTAACAAATATAAAACTTGAAAGTCTAAACTCTCTTGAATCGAGCCTTGGCAGCCCAGACCCAAGCCGTGTCAGGTGAAAGGGTAAAATTCTCGTTGAGTAAAAATTTAATTTAACTTAACAACAACCAAAAGAATTTTACTCTGTTTCATTTGGCGCCAAACGTGGCGCAAGTTGGGTTAATTTTTATATAAAAGTGTAGAGTGTGCAACGTGGCGAATCGTCGACATTTTGTAAAGTTCGACTGCATTGCGGAAAAACATGAGTGCGCAGGCATGACAACCAGCTCTACTGCTCGTCATCGTTCTGTGAAGTAATTGGACAGTCACGTTGCGCTTAGATCTCCCTTAGTAGAGCTTATATAATAATCGATCAAGGAAAAATAATTTAAATCAAAATACTTGCTTCAAACGTACGAGTTCAACTCGAATATAGGCTTGAAAATTTATCACTGAATGTCGAATGAGACGAAATATTGAAGATTTATAATTGTTCGTCGAATAAGACGAAATATTGAAAATTTATCCTTGTTCGTCAAATAAGACGAAGTATTGAAAATTTAAAATGGGAAATAAATGTGTCAGCTTCGACCTTTAGGTCTTGCCTTGAGCATTTATTTATTTTTCTAATTATCGTAAATTGAATAGAAGGATCTTGTTTAACAATTCAATCTTTGATTATGTAAAGGTGTTTTATGTTTATGTACCGATATTAGGTCTTTCCCTGTCTTTCGGTAATAGCAAATGATATAAACTGAATTGAAAGTTAAAGGTCAGTTGTTATGTCTTGCCATGACAATCTGATGTGAATTATATATTGTTTTAGAATGAAATAATTTAGATCTTGTTCTGGTTATTTAACATTGAATTTAGTTTTGAGATTTAAATCAAAGGATTATATTATTGTTATCGATTATTAAAGGTCTTGTCCTGACTTTTTGATCCCTTAATTAAAAATTTAAAATTATTTGAAGAAGTTGTCGACATTAGGTCTTGCCCTTATTATTGGAAAAATTAATTGATTAAAATAAATTTATCAAATCGTGTAAAGGTCAGATCTTGCACTGGTCCATAAAGTAAATTAAATAAAAATCAGATCTTATTCTGATTCTTCATTTGGATTAAATAAAGATCGGATCTTGTTCTAAATGATTGATTAAATTGTTTTACAAATTCGTTGATGACAGGTCTTGCCCTGAATCATCAACAACGTTAACTATTAAATAGAATCCAAATATCTTCAGACCTTGTTCTGTTTTTTTTTTGGAGTTTGAATTGATAGACTATCAATTGAATCGGAGATCCTTACGATCGGGTAAATTAGAATTGAAATTGGTTTTGTCGTCTTTGTTCGGTAATGTTCTTTTCGTCTCCGACGAGAAAGCCCAACAAAGCTCAGTCTCGCAAAGCTAATGAAGATAGCTCGTCGGCACCTCTCGACCAAACAATTTTGTTAGGGCAAAATAGCGAGACAGTGACCGACAGTAACATGAGAGAGACTGACCCAGAGACGCAGGCTCCTCCTAACATCGAGGCAAATAACGCGTCTAACACTGAGCCAAGTAAAGTGTCCAACACCGACACAAATATCACAACTATCTCCGGTTTCCCCATGGGTGCGGGAAGAGGAAGGGGTTCACGCACACCGACTCTCATCCGACCTGAGTCAGCTAATTCCGGGCTAGAACAGAATTATAGCGTCTTAGAACGCAAAATCGGAGCGTTGACAACGCGATTCGATGATGTCGTTCAAAATCCTTGTAGTCGCAATTTAAATCCCCAGTTAGTAAACCCCTCGTCCAACTCGGGAGCATTTGCTCACTTCAGCAGAGATCGGGATGCAACCGTGACCTCGAAACTCGGGCCGATTGTCAATCCGGCAACCATGAGAAACGAAATTGTTTCAGTGGAAAGGGAACTCAGACACGTGCGTTTTGATAATGAAGAAACAGCGTTTCGACCAAGAATTCAAAACGTGAATTCTCGATTCCCCCGCGACATTAATTATTCACAAAACACAAACGTGAATAATTTCGATTTTGGAAGTCAAATCACGGTTCCACGGTTAATCATGATTGTAGTTGGCGAACCAAACGCCAGTGGTCAAATAGTTTAAAAAGAGATTTTCGTCTTAGAACAACGTTACCGCGAAATGATAGGTAGTGAGGGACATGGGTCCCAAAATAACGAAAATAATAATCGAATCATAAGTCATGCCTCGTTCGGTTCAAAAGATTCACGTGGTTTTCCATTGTCAAGTCGGAATTAAAACGCATCGACCACACGGAGAACGGGTTTGTTGTTCTCCTGGCGTGAGGATGACTCGAGCGAAGGCGACAGTCCTTCTCGAATTAATTTGACTCATACTCAAAATATACCGTCGATTCGTAGATCTGGTAGGGATTATTCTAGTTTCGATAATGACATGCCGATGAAAATCGGTCGAATAGTCAGTTCCTGGAAGATTTCTTTTCCAAAAATCGAACGAAAACCTGAGAAGTTCCTGCTGATCCTCAAAGATTATTTAAGCATCAGTGAAATACACAGAGATTTATTCTTTCCCTGTTTGTCAAAAATTTTTAAGGGTTCGTACAGGTCGTATGCAGTACCCGCCGAAATTCAGAGAACAATTAAAACAGATCTTCACGAAATTCAATCCCCGACTGTCTGTCGAGATTTTAAATTGATCTCTTAAAAATTATACTGAATTTTTGCATTACGCCAACGAACGTAGTTACCTCTACCAGAGATCGATTGAGTCGCAAAAAGCGCGTCCGACCGAGACTCGGTTGACAAGTTTGCCGAATAACTGGCTCAAGACAAATTAAAGTCAAGCGATGAAAATTCCGAGAGCAAACAGACTTTAATGCTTTCCGACTTCAATCAAGCGTTAACCCTAGAAAAGATTTCAAGGTTCGAAATTCAAAATCTATGACTCATCAAAGACTTGACCAAAACTTGGACAAGTTTCGGGTTAGGTCAAATCAAGCAAACACAACATGTGAAGTTGTTGTTAAAACACCTCTTCTGTTTTAATTGCTGGAAATTAGGGTATACTATACGCTACTGTAATCAGAACCACAAATGGTCTGTTGCCTTTGTCGCAAAACAGGACATTTTAATGTTAGTTGCCCAAAAAACCAGGAAAACGCCAAAAGCCCTCAGTAATTCAACCTCAGATTACTAAAGCCAAAGGCGTTACTGAGGATATTCAATGTTTTTTTTTTTGTCCAAAAGGGTCGTCAATGTACAAAAGGTAATTAACATTGACCAACCTTAAAATTTGGACGACGCTGACAATGAAACAGGAGAGATAGACTGAGGAAACTATCGCCTTATTGTCATTTTCGAACGCAGGTTCCGAATAGAACGGAGTTGACTCGGCCGACCTTAAAGGAAAGCCAAGTTCTTTTAGAACTTGGTCTCCGTCTCGGCTTCCTCCATACGTTATTCATCGACTAGCAAAGAGGAAAATATTTCGAAATTAACATTTTCGGCGGGAAAATTCGAGGCATAATCGACACTGGTAGTCGAAGACCATTTTCACCGCGGTCTCAACTTTCTGTTGACACTGTAGTTTCTCAAACACGAACAAAAAGAGGAAACTCTAATTTGATTATCGTTCAGGACTTATACACTAAGTATGTCGAGTTATTCCCAGTTTGACAGAGGACCGGTAAATCCGTGATTAAGGCACTCGAAACGGTTTTCGACCGTTGGGGAACCTGAAGGTCAATTGTTACGGATAACGGTACGGAGTACGTAAATAAAGATTTTTGAGCCCTTTTATTTTTAGAGCCCTTTTACCCCCCTAACTCACTTCTAAAGCAATCCGGTCGAGTGCGTTAATCGAACCATCAAACCGATGATTTCCGCGTTCATAAACGAAAACCATAGGGAATGGGGTGGAAACTTGTCAAAGATTCAGTTAGCATATAATACTGTTCCGCATTTAGGTAGTGGAGTATAGCCTTTCTTTTTGAATCACGGTCGTGAAGCAGTAGTTAGGCACGTAATGAAGTTCCCCGAAAACGTCGACAATTCTACCATCAAAGACTCAATTGACGAATGGACAGTGCGAATGAGTAAAATTGACGAATTTCGTCATAAAATAGAGAGTCAGATTAAGAAAAACTCTGCAAACGCTTAGCCAAGATTAATTCAGATCGAGTCGATTCAGTAGAAGTCAAAGGGAACTGAAGTTTATTATCCCAGTAAAAAGCTAAGCAACAAGGCCGAGGCATATTTCTCGAGGTTGGCACATAAATTTGTATGACCGGCTTTTGTTCATGGAGTGTGCGGACTGTTTACGGTAGAATTGACAGACAAGGCTGGTAAAGTAGTGGGAAAATACAGTATTTCTGATTTAAAATTCCACGTCGAAAGTTGCGTGTTAAGTAATGTGTATTTTCAGCGCGAGGTAAACGAATTACCCACCGGCTCTTCTTCTTCGTCATTCTTCAAGTCACCGAGTCATCTCCTAGTCGACATCATGTCAGGCTTATCTACACCCAGTTCTGGTCTCTATATCCTAGCATTAGTTTCCGAAAGAGTGATGGAATTGAAACAGAGCAGACTGAATTGGAATAGTAAATTCTAAGCCTCAAACTGGAGATAGAGGTCGAACGAATGCCTTTCTCGAAGTTCGAGATGGTTGACTTCGACCAATTCGGTTTTGAAAACAAAACCGCCAGCGTTACAACGAGACATAATGAGTTTGCCGATTTGTCAGCCTCATCCTTGCAGAAAGCCCTTCAGGATACAGGGAAGATCCTGGATATTGGTTTCGAGTCCGCAACCACTTATTCGACTAATAATGTCGGCTTAGCTAAGTCCGCCCCAACGTCCAAGAAGCAGGTAATAAAGAGAGACGTCGAAAGGTTGCTCGACAAAATCAAGAACCTACTTCCACCAGAGTTGAAGCTGATAAAACCGACGAGAGTTTCGCCCACTCAATTACACGCTGAAAATTCCCGCCGAAATCATCTAACCGCTTCCGCCACTCGAGTAAGAAAACCAGCACGAGAAAAGGATGCAGGTCGACTAACAATCCAGACGCACTGTCGCATCATCTGTGACCGTTTGTCTATTGCCATTAAACAGAATCCTGAATCTCGAGGATGTTCTTCAGCAACAAGGCGTCCCGCATCCCATTAATCCTAAGTGAAAGCAGCAGCTTCTCTACATGGCTGATTGTCGGATTGTCAATCAAACCTTTTTCAAGTGTTTAACTTAGAAGAAAGCGCAATCCATCTTCTCAGATGAAGAGAACGTTGACCGTCAAGGCCCTGACTAACCTATTCATCGACAAAACCTCGACGAAACCATGAAAGAGAGGCCAGAGCTGGACGACGGCGAGGAGAAATACAAGAAGAAGCCGGCGATGTAGTCGTCTATTTATGATTCGTCGAGTTACTTGACTCCAGAGACTCTATAAATTATGTGTCATCTGCTTAACATTAGGTTTAGTTTCCGTTTTCGACAATAATTATATTGTCAGCTTTCATTTAGTTGCTCTACTTTCTTTTCTCTGCAATTTGTGGATTTATTTTGTTGTTTATTAATTATTAACGTTAAGTCTATCGAAATGTCGCTCCCTTTCTCGTTGAACCTAGCAACATTAACAATCGTTTTGAGTCGTAATTTGACCAAAGTTCATACTGTTCCATAACCTGTACTGAATAATAAACACGATTATAGAACCGAAATGATTGCCAAAAGAAATTCCAAAAGTATCCCATTTTTAGTTATGTAACAATTTTAAACCATTAAAATTGATTGACGTTACCTGACTATTTAATTACTTAAAATTATTATTGGATGTGTTGGGCGCAAATGATGTATTATTTCAATATAACTATTAATTATTTATCTGTTTTGGTTCAGAACTATGATAGTCATATTCTCACCCTGACGTTACGGTTTGAAGAGGGAGAGTGCGACTAGAAACTATCACCAATATAATAAAATATAGACGTTTTAACTCAGGAACCTAACATTCGCAGACGTCAAGATGAGAATTCTCATCTTTCGTAACTTTTCAAATTCAAATTTTCGTCGATACGTCAGACCTCTGACTGCTCCATGGCTCGAGTGTCGAACGCGGGGTCTTGGGATCTGACTGTGAGTCCTGCGCGGTGATCCTGCCGAAACTTTGACCACAAGGGGAGGCGGAAACTAACCACTCTTCACTTTTCGTCAGGTGTTCGCACGAGATAGACAAAATTGTTAAATTCTGGCGAAAACTCGGGACGTGGATTATTGTCACGTAATTGCCGATTGATACGACGAAATTAAGATTATAAATTCGAAACCAATTGGAATTATTACCGAGTATTGTATTGTCGACGTAAAATCGGATTAAGTGAAGTTCGTCAAGTGTAAGTACCTAAACTGTCAATTAAATTGCTTTGTACCTTTGGAATCTCTAGTAGGCTTTCGCAACAAATATAAAACTTTAAAGTCTATATTCTCTTCAATCGAGCGTTAGCAGCCCAGACCCAGGCCGCGCTAAGTGAAAGGGTAAAATTTTCGGTAAGTAAAGATTTGATTCAACTTAATATTAACCAAAAGAATTTTACTCTTTCTCAATGTATATATATACTTTAATAATATATATATATATATACTTTGTATATATATAATAATGTATATATATACTTTAAAAACAGAATTAAATCCTAACAAAAATTCGACGTGTGAAAATAACTGCGTCAGGTACATAAGTATTAATATCACTGGTCAACAAAATGTAACCTATGTGCTCATGGAATGAGATATGTCATTTTCAGAGTAGTTTTTTGTTTTGAATCCAAATCTGGCCTCGATTTTTCTGCAGCAAGTCAGATTTAAAATTTTTTTTTTATCAAAATTTTTTTGGAAAGATTACAAATCAGGAGATAGAATGTTGTAAAAAAATTTTTCAATAAAAACCAATATATATTTTCGATGCATTTTTTAATGCAAAATCCAAAGGCGGGATTGCTTTTGTGATATCTTACACGGTTGCCGAGATAATCTAGAAAAACTGCAGAAAAACTCGAAAAAAGGGGTTTTACAAAAAACTGCATATCTTGCTGAAAACTTTTTTCCGACTGTTCCAGGTGTCATTCTCTTTGTTTCTTAATGCAAAAGAAATTTTAAAAGAAATTAGGGTTCAGGCTATCACCGTTCGAAAGATACATGACAGAGAAGTTGGCTCTTTCTATGGAGTTGCCAATTTGACGGCTTACACGTACTTGAAGCGAATCATTGTACTGCGTCTTCAAAATATCTATTCTTCATG
>JBAGKK010188441.1:0-22864 GCA_037177015.1 Euceroptres primus | reverse complement strand
TTTCAAGTATGTGAATCTGTAGGGAGGGACACTGTAGGGAGGGTAAAAACTGACTACTTAATTACAAAAAAGGTATGTCTAACTGTAATTTTTTTGTACTTTTTCTGTATGGAATAATAAAGCAGGCCACCATATGTGCTGCAATCCCCTTAGTAGGTCAAAAATGTTATAGGAACATCGAATAAACTTCGAGGGACATACAAATTGAAATCTATTTGAAAATCGCCCATATAAAGAAGACTTCTTGTGAGTTTTATGTGGGCTAAACAATTTTTATGTCCAGAAAATTATTTTTCATAAACTAGAATTTTTACATTTTTTGCTGAAATGATTTAAGTTACATACAAAAATAATGTCAAGACTAAAAACTGTTTGCCTATAAAGTTTTTATATATCACATTCACCCTGATATTTTTCAAAAATGTACAAAAACATTGTCTGAATCTGAGCTAAAAAAAAATAATACCTCGGCCCACGTTTTCAGATTTTAATTATCTATTTTTTCAGATTCTTCATTAGAGTCCTCGAGATCCAAAGAGGACTCATTGGATTCTGTAGATAATTTAGGAACATAATCGTGTTTAGCAGTTTTGGTCATGTAAGGAGTTTTCATATCACCTTCATCAATCTCCATCTTCCATTTGTAACATTTTTGTATTCCCGGGATGGATGGAACCTTTTTCCACTCTCGCATTTTCATTAGACGAAAACTTTTTAGGCAAACGATTTCTTGTTTTGATATTATTTTTGTAATTTAAATTGGTTTAGCAAAAAATTTGAAAATTCGATTTTATGAAAAATAGTTTTATGGCCATAAAATTGTTTAGCCCACGTAAAACGCACAGGAAGTCTTTTTTATAAATACGCACATTTTTAAAAAATATTTAACAAAACGAAGTTTTTGTACATTATTGAAAAACATCAGGGTGAATATGAAATATATAAAAACTTTTTAGGAAAACAATTTTCTGTCTTGACATTATTTTTGTAACTTAAATCGTTTCAGCAAAAAATTTGAAAATTCGATTTTATGAAAAGTAATTTTCTGGACATAAAAATTGTCTAGCCCACGTAAAACTCACAAAAAGTCTTCTTTAAATGAACGTACATTTTTTAAAACCATTTAACAAAATATGGATATGGGTATTTATAGGTATCTATTTATTTATTTTATTTATTTATTTATTTATTTATGGGTATTTCCATGAACCAGAAGTCAAGAAAATTTTTTTGTGCATGAAAATTGAATTTTTTATTTTTCTTGGAAATGGTGCAAGATATCATGAATGAGTTAAAGAACTTCTTATAGGACTTTTTTAATTGTGCAAACTATTTTCTGAACATTTTTTGGTATCTGTAGTTATTTCCGAGGAAAATGAGAAAATTCGATTTTATGAAAAAAATTCTTCTGGCCACAAAAGTTATTTAGCTCGCATAAAACTCACAAGATGTCTTCCCTATGATAGTAAAAATTCAACAAAAAAATGGAAAAAAATATAAGTGTGGGTTTTTTGAGAAAATCGACTACAAATATTTTCAGAAAAACCACCGCCATTTTGTTAATTTCGATCATTTTTTAAATTTTCTGTCGGATTCCGAAAGAAGGCGATAAACGTTACCAGAATCTGGGGAAAAATCTTAAATGTCTTAATTAGGTAAAAAATTATAGAAGTTTAAAGAAAAAATTTGGGTTTTGTTAAAAAACAAAGCAAAAAATTCCATTACCCATAACTTCGTAGGAAATTTTTCTTCACAGATTGTAAAAATACGTATGGCCTAATTATCTCTATAAAACAAAGTATTTTGTCCCCGAGAGATTCTGCGACTTCAAGTGCAGAACCTGCCTGATTTGAAATGGATTCGGTCCTATCTCATTAGAATACCCCTTTAAATTCAGCGTTCAGAATTTATAAAACCTGAATGGTTCAAATAAGTTAATTTAATTTTAAGGTGTAATAAGTTTAAGCATTCGTTTTTACTGTGCACCTTCCGTTCCTTCTAAAAACAATGGAATAATTATGAGAAAAGGGACTCAGTGTTGACATTTATTGCTTAAAAAATAATATTTTGCTTTACTTATAAATAATGAATACTTACCTATTTTTAATTAATTTTGGAGACAAAAGTAGTCGCAAGTGCTGAAAAAGTGTAAGCTTAATTTTTAATAACATTTATTTGTTTATAAATATGTTTTATTACTCATGAAAAGTGACGAATACCATTTCAAATTAATTTCTGCGAAAAAAGAATGAAAAATGTGCAAAATTTGCACATTTTTCATTTGCACATTTGCAAATTTACAAAAATTATTTTGTAAAAAAATTAATGTATTCAGTGCATTATATTTTATTGTAATACTCAAAACATGACTGGAATTACATTTTTCAGTACGTTTGACTCAAAATACAGAGAGGGTCAACTTTGAGCGGTCATAACTTTTGACCCATTTAAATTAGAACCACGGTATTTTTTTAAAATTGCTTAGAATTGAATCTTCTTTCATTTATCCCTATGTAATTTTCACGTCAGGATTGCAGAAATAATCAAGAAAACGTGTTTCCATTTTTTGAGAAGAAGAATGAAAGAACACAAAGCTTCAAAAATTTATAACTCCGAAGTTTTTGAAGGCAGAAAATTGTTTTTCTTTTCAATTTACGTGGAATTTTTTGTACTTTTAGTTATTCTGTAGCAGCGTAAACGTAAAGTTATTAGAGAACGCTTTAGTTCACGAAAAATAAACCCAAGATTTTTGGTCATAAAAACAGACAAAAAGCTTTCATCTTTGGAAGGTCGTAGCTCGCGATCTATTGGACCTAGAGGGTTGTTCTTTGACTTAAAGTAAAGATAATTACGTCTACTTTAAGCAATCTGCAAACCATTTTGGCATAGGCCAATTGATTACACAAATGCTAAATGGTTTTTTGAAAAGCAGTGATTTTTGGGCAAAAATTGAAAAAATAAGGCTTTTTGAAACGCTGTATCTCGGAAAGTATTGGTGCTAGGACATAATTTTTTTCCAAATTTCTCAGAATTTTATCTACTTGTTTCCTTTCTCTATGATTTTTCGCTAAAATCCACTGCAGTGTTTAAGCAAAAAAAAAATGCGTTCGTGAGTTAATACGGAATTTCGCTTCTTATTTCGACAATTTAACTGGACTATATCATAATGATGAGAATGTAAAAATTGTCTATTTTATGTAACGTTTGAAAAATTAGTAATGTAAATAATAATATTAACAAATATTATAAAATTTTATTAACACTCTAATTAAATTTTTAAACTACAATTCAGTGGTATGTAAATATTAGTGAATAGACGCCTAAATATTTTTCTGAAATAGGTTTCATGTTCAGTGACCTTCTGCAAGTAAACAAATTGTGAATTTAATCCTGAGATTCAGTGAGTTTCCAGTAAGCGAGTGAACAAGTTGATGTTTGGTATAAGTACCTTGCAAATAAAAGTAAATTCTCAAATTACTGTTTTTGGCTTGCAGACAGGTGAGTACTATTATTTATATATAAATAAATATATATATATATATATATGCAACAAAATATTGCAAGAATTTATTATTGAACAATCTTTTGGCTTGGTAGAATGTTTTTATGGCAGAATGTTATAACTATTGTAAATTGAATAATTTTATTATGATTTTCGTCTTATTCCATTCAGTTTATTTCTAATTACATGTAGAGTGAATTTATGATCATAAAAACATCGTCTAAATATGCAATGATAGCCTTTTATTAAAATACGTTAAGAATTGTGTTAAATTTCATGAAGCCATTAATATTAGATAATGTAGAATGAAGTTATATAGTCCCATTAATTTTGTTTTCTTGCATTGATTACAAATTACAATGTTATCGTTCTCCGTTAGTGTTATTTTTTGATTCATTTTACAATGCAACATCAGATTATAAGTTTTCTTCCCACCTAATTTAATCTGAGTTTAATATTTTTAAAACATTAATGATTAAAATTAATACATTGTATAATTTATATGTTTATTAAATTATTTATTACAGGCCTTGCGTTTCGTGACCCTTTTTAAAAGTGGTCATGAATTCCAAATCTTCCGGTGCGAGCCACGTGAGAAAACAATTATTTGGTGATGATGAGTACAGAAGTTTCAGAATCGCACTCGATGTGAAGGAAACCGATTATGAAGATTTCTGTAATAATATTGACAAGTTGAAATCAAAGGACTGCGATCGGACTCATGAGGAATTAATTAAAAAGGTGCTCAAAAATAAAAATGCCCTTAAAGATAAAAATGTACATTTCGTTGAGCAAAAGGAAAATAGTAACAACAAAAAAACAAAATCTCATACATTACCGAGAGCAGAGAAAGATAAAGAGAACATACGTGATCCTGTTGAAGCTCTGAGCAGCGAGAAAGATTCTGAATTAAAGAAGAAAGAATCAAAAGGTGCTAAGAAGAAAGTAGCTTTTGCAAATGAAAAGAAAACAACGTATCATCATACGAGTATAGCAAATGCAACCAACACGACTTACCCAGGGTTAGATGTCGTCGAAGCGAAAGCAGGAAGGTCGGAGGTCGCACGTGCGTTAAGTGAGAAACAAAACCTACAAATATGTGAAGAAATTGATAAAATAACAGAAATCCAAGCCTGTAAGTTGAAGAAAGGAAGGAAGGCTACAAAAAAGAATGAAAATATATTGACCATCGATGCAAAGGATTCTGGAAAGGAATGCGAGGATCAGACGAGTGGGAGTCATAAACGTAAACCAAAGTGGTGTGTCCAATTACGAGAGAGGAAAACTACAACAAAACTGAAGGAAAACCTTATTGACGTTGAAACAACAACAACACCAAATATTCCAGATGTTCAGGAAAATATTCCTGGGATACTGACAAGAAGTATGAAAAAGAAAATCGACGAGTTTAAAGAAAATAAAGAGGATGAAGTAATTATAAAGAAAACTGCTGTTAAGAAGACAAGATCACGCAAAGGACAGGAAGAAAAAACAACAAATCTGCCAGAAGTGAAAGGAAAGGATATTGGAAAAAAGAATACTCAAGTGAAAGGACAGAAAGGACAGGAAGAAAAAACAACAAATCTGCCAGAAATCAAAGGAAAGGATATTGGAAAAAAGAATACTCATGTGAAAGAGAAGAAAACTCGAGCAAAGAAGACAAAACCACTTACAGAAAATGAAGGAGAAACTTTGCAACAAAACAACAAAGAAGAGGATCAGGAAAATGAGAAAAATGAGGCTATCAAATCTAGGAGCAATAAGACAGCTGGAGCAAAGAAACCGAAGGTAGTGAAAAAGAATAAGCTGGAAAATGTGAGTCAAGCTGAAGAGCAGAAAAAACAGGAAAGCGTTCCAAAAAAAACTAAATATTTAAAAATTGCTGAATCAAAGACAAATAAAGTTTTGAACAACAACGAGGACAAAAGTTTGTCAAAACCCGATGATTCAGAAATTCCAGTAGTTGACAAGCATAAAAAATTATCACCTGAAAAAAAACGTGAAAATTCAACAATTTTGAATTCTCTTGTAACTTTGGAAAACATCGATCAATCTATTTTTGAGGAAAACGACGTAGTTTCCAACGATTTGAAAAATACCACAGAAGGAGGATGTGATCTTGAGGAAAAAAGCACAGACAAGCTTTCATTAACAGAAGTAATCGAAGATCCATCTTTATTAGACAAGAAAAACTATCCTGGAAATTATGAGCAGATTATTGAAGATCTGAAGAAGTGTTCTATTTCTACAGTGGATGGTATGTGTTAATATAATAATACAATTATAACATTATTACTACAGTCTGAAGTGCAAAGTATGATGTTATTTTTATTTCTATTTTTATTTTTGTTTTATTCTACTACACTTATGTTAATTTTTTTGTACAAAGCGCTATGTAACATTTTTCTTTACTGTGTAGTAGTTCTGTCGTTGGCCTTAAATGGCCATTGGACTCATTAATAAATAAATAAAATGAAAAAATAAAATTATTACACAATTTAAAAATGTCACATAAAAAATAGTAGATTTGAAAATAATACAATGTTTTAAGCTTTTTATCAGAAATATTAAAATATTTTAATTCATTCAATTCATTCAATTATTATCTGCATTGCATCCATGTTTTCAATTAATAAATTATGATTTAACAATTTCAGTAATTTCTAATTATTTTGTATTTTTCAGAGGCAAACAAAGAAAAGGAAAAGGAGAAAACACCCTACGAGATCGAAGAGGAGGCATTGCGTAAACGTAGGGAAATCCGTTATGAGAAGAAAATGGCCAAAGCAATAGTAAAATTAGGTGAATGTGCCCTGGAACAGATGAGAGAACTCAGTTTAGCCGCCAATTCGGAATCAAAAGGAGATCGTAAGTTCCCCAATTCTACCATTTTTAAAAATATTTTGTTAGAAAAACATGTTTATTAAATTGAAAATCATTTTATTTATGTATAGTACATCGTTAAAACGATACAATTAAGGGAAACTTGTAATTTATAATTGTCATTTCCAAATTTATCTTATTATTTTATCTTATCTTTTCATTCATCAGAAGAATTTACAGTACCAGTTAGAATTTGGGAACCACCTGTATTTCGGTGATTACTTAAAACATCTTAATTTTAATTATATCGCAGATAACATTTTTTCTCTTGAATAAGTTGAAAGGTATCAAAATTCTGTAAAAACTGAGTCCAAAATGAAGTCATTTTGTCAATTTTTTTAAAGTTATTTATAAAATAGTGCAAATTGCAATGCTTTCTTAAATCTTAAATAACCTCTGAAATAATAAATATTTTTCAATGATCATGTGATCATTTTTAGAGCAAATGTCTACAGAATCGCACCAGCTTATTATCATTATTGTGCAATTTTTTCTTATAATCCAGTAAAATTGTCAGGAAAAAAGACAAAATCACATCATTAACTCACGAGTGCATTCTTTTTTGCTTAATCGCTTTAGTTTAGGTCACTTATATACCATCTAGTTTTGTGACAAGAATTTCAGACCGAAACCCGGGTATATTTTTTTAGGAAGGTGTCAAAAATCACATATACTTGGATTGTTGCTCTCCTATGGATTTAAGCGAAAAAAGGTAGAGAAAGGAAACAAAGTATATAAAATTCTGAGAAATTTAGAAAAAAATAATGTCCTCGCATCAATACTTTTCGAGATACAGCGTTTTGAAAAACCCTTTTTTTCGATTTTTGTCCAAAAATCGCTACTTTTCAAAAAATCATCTAGTATTTGTATAATAGATTGACGTACGCCAAAATGCTCAGCAGATCACTTAAAGTAGACGTAATTATCTTTAATTTAAGACAAAGAACAACCTTCTAGGTTCAATAGATCGCGAGCTACGACCTCTCAAAGATGACACCTTTTTGTCTGTTTTTATGACGAAAAATCATGGGTTTAGTTCTTGTGAATTAAAGCGTTCCCTAATAAATCTACGTTTTTTTCTGCCAGAAAATAACTAAAAGTATATAAAATTCCACGTAAACTGAAAAAAACAATGTTCTATCTTTAAAAACTTCAGAGTTATGAATTTTTAAAACTTTGTGTTTCTTCACTGTTTTTCTTAAAAATTGGAAAACACGTTTTCTTGATTATTTCTGCAATCCTGATGTAAAAATTACATAAAGATAAATAAAAAAGACTCAATTCTGAGAAATTTTAAAGAAAACGTGGTTCTAATTTAAATAGGTAAAAAGTTATGACCGCTCAAAGTTGACCCTCTCTGTCTTTTCCTTTCGTAAGTCAAACGTACAGAAAAATGTAATTTCAAGCATGTTTTGACTATTAGAATAAAATTTAAAGCACTGAATAATTACTAATGATCAATTAAACATTTCTTATATATAAATTAATAATTATTTAAATTAATTAAATTTTTGAAAAATTATTGTTCATTTTTTGCACATTTTTCATTTTCTTTTCTCGCAAATTAATTCAAAATGGTTTATTCGTCACTTTTCATGAGTAATAAAAGATATTTATAAACAAATAAATTTGATTAAAAATGAAGTTTTAACTTTTTCGGCATTTATGTGCTGAAAAAGTGCTGAAAAAGTTCACTTTCACGTTTGTCTCCTAAATTAATTGAAAATAGGTAAGTATTCATTATTTATAAATAAAAAAAATACTTTTTTAAGCAATAAATGTTAAAAATGGTTCCTCTGTTTAACTTACTTATTTTGTTCTTTGTAGAAGGAATGGAAAGTGGATAATAAACATTTTTTTTGTTTTATTTTATTCAATACTACATCTTGTTTCCGCACCACCCAGGAGGTAGAGTTTTCGGTGCTTTTTTTAAAGTGGACATCCTAGACATCCTAAAAATGATGAAAACAACTATTCCAAACTTTATTATTATCCATGGATAATCATGAAATTCTGGAATTCATCCTTTGAGGTCTTGTAAATTCAGAACGATTTCTTTAAAATCAGACAAATTTTGATGAATTTAAATTAATTTAATTTTGAGGTGTAATAATTTTAAGCATTTCTTTTTACTGTGTACCTTCCGTTCCTTCTAAAAACAATAGAATAATTATGAGAAAAGGGACAATTATTATTATTTATTTTGTAAGAAAATTAATTAATTTAATTAATTATTACTTTATTTATGAAAAATGTTTAATTGATCATTAGTAATCATTCAGTACCTTATATTTTATTGTAATAGTCAAAACATGACTGAAATTGCATTTTTCAGTACGTTTGATTCACAAAAGGAAAAGACAGAGAGGGTCAACTTTGAACGGTCATAACTATTGATCTATTGAAATTAGAACCACGTTTTTTAAAAAAGTTTCTCAGAATTAAGTCCTCTTTCATTTATCTTTATTTAATTTTTACGTCAGGATTGCAGAAATAATCAAGAAAACGTGTTTTCCAATTTTTAAGAAAAACAGTGAAAAAACACAGAGTTTTAAGAATTCATAACTCTGAAGTTTATGAAGATAGAACATTGTTTTTTTCAATTTACGTGAAATTTTATGTGCTTTGAGTTATTTTCTGGCAGAAAAAACGTAGATTTATTAGGCAACGCTCTAGTTCACAAAAACTAAACCCATGATTTTTGGTCATAAAAATAGACAAAAAGATGTCATCTTTGAGAGGTCATAGCTTGCAATCTATTTGAGCTAGAGGATTTTTTTTCTTCTTCTTCTTCTTTTTGTTCTCATTCTTCTTTTGTTCTTTACTCTTCTTATTGTTCTTTCTTCTTCTTCTTCTTCTCTTTCTTTTCTTCTTCTTCTCTTGTTCTTCTTCCTGTTCTTCTTCTTCTTTATTAAAGATAATTACGTCTACTTTAAGTCATCTGTGGAGCATTTTGGCGTAGGTCAATCGATTATACAAATGCTAGATGATTTTTTGAAAAGTGTCAATTTTTGGGCAAAAATCGAAAGAACAGGGTTTTTCAAAACGCTATATCTCGGAAAGTATTGGTGCTAGGACATAATTTTTTTCGAAATTTCTCAGAATTTTGTCAACTTTCTTTCCTCTGTCTACCTTTTTTCGCTAAAATCCATAGGAGAGCAACAATCGACGCATATGTGATTTTTGGAACCTTTCTCAAAAAATATGCCCGGGTTCCAGTCCGAAATTCTTGTCACAAAACCAGATGGTATATAAGTGACCCAAACTGAAGCGGTTAAGGGGGTATTATAGTTTGACCAAGCGTTTTCGAGGGCATTGTTTAAAGTTCAATAAAAAAAATCTTTCAAATTTCTTTCAATGCCACTTTTTTCATTTATTACATCAAATCTTTTAGTACATAAAAAAATATACATGAAATAAATTATTCAAATAAGGGGCGTTGTAATGACATCTCAAAAAATGTGTCACGGAAACGCACGGTTGACATGATTCCGCTGTTCCAGGGCGTCTGAAAAAAACTATGCAGATTTTTAGAATATACGAGAGTGGCTATAGTCGGGACTAGAACTAATAAAAAATATTGAAAATTTGCAAAATGGCACTTCTTTGAAAATTCCATTTGCGGATTATCACTTTTTTCGTGTTTTTTTACTTGTTATAAATTCAGAAATTGTTAGTCTTGATTTATTCTGGTTCTAACTATAGCCATAATTGCATATTTTAAGAATGTGTTTGGTTTTTTTTTCAGACGCCCTGGAGCAGCGGAATCATGTCAACTTTGCGTTTTTTGAGATGTCACAACGCCCCCTATTTGAATGATTTATTTCATGTATATTTGTTTATGTACTAAAAGACTTGTTGTAATAAATGAAAAAAGTTCCATCCAAAAAAATTTGTATGATTTTTTTTAAAGCTTGAACAATGCCCTCGAAAACGCATGGTCAAACTGTAATTCCCACGTTACGCAAAAAAATGCGCCCGTGAGTTAATACGGTGTAAAATTACAAGTTGACCTGACTTTTACATGATGCAAGATGTTAAAGTTAGAACAAAAAAGTTGGAAAATTTTAAATATTTTTTTATTGCTGACAGAAACATTTTTGTAAAATATATGAAATAAGTAATCATGAAGTTTCTATCAACTTTCTTTGAAATACATAGGGTAAGACCCAATTATTGGCAAGGCTCCCGTTCCTGGTATCTCTCTCTAATTTTGTGGAGAATAATTTATAGTTTGTTTTGATTATATCAATTTATTTCTCCTGCCATTTTTACATATAACATGTTAGTTTTCCACTGCAATTATATACTTGTCATAAATTAATTAAATTAACTTTGGTGTTTGCGGTGCGAATAACTACCCAGGAAAAAAGACCGATTGATTGCGAGCTTCTTTGAAATGTGTATTTGAAATTAACAAAAATGTATATTATTTCAGATGTAATTCAAGTTTTCAAGAAAATATTGAAATTAACACTATTTTTGAAATATCTTCCAAAAAAATTGACAAAACGTTTAGATGAGCCCAAAAATGAGCCCAAACTTTTTGGGCTCATTTTTTGCAAAATTTTGATGGCTTTCAGCTTGTTGAAGAGAAAATATTTTAACTATAGTATAATTAAGCATAAAGAGACTTAAATAATAATCAAAAAATAGGTGGTTCCACACTTCTGACCGATAGTGTAGTAATTTAATCTCTTGTAAAATTTGATAGTGCCATTAATTTCTAATTTTATTTTTTTTCTCATTTTTATAGTTGATCTTGAGTCAGATTCAAAGTCTTCAGGCAGCACTGATTATAATTTAGAAAATTCTTCGACTTCACAAAGTTCTTCAAATGCATGTTACTGCAGCAATTGTTCATGCTCCTCTATTTGTTCATGTTCGTGTTGCAATGATTCTGAATCATCTTCTGACAGCGAATCCAGCAGCTCGAATTGTTTTTCCGGTAGCAACTACGGTGCAGATAGTTCGTCCAACAATTCTTTCTCCGATTCTAATAATGATTAGGAAAAAAAAATTTCTGATGGCAGATTGTAATTTATATTCATCTTGAGTTGCTGGCCACTCGGATGCTTTATGTCTCTAGAAAGTTTAAGCATCGATTTTTTAATTAAATTATTTATAAAATAGCAATTTCAAAAAACTGCATAAACACGATTTGTTTAATGTGTACTGTCAAAAAATGATTCATTTCGTATAATTTCGTAGAACTGCACAGTGTACACTTTAGGTAAAGATTACTTTAGGTAAAGATTTACTAAGGATAACTTTTATTGTTTGATATTCTTATACGTTTTTGGGTGTGTTATGATGGCAGATAAATGTATTTTTAAACTATGATAATTTATGAAGAATGATTGCATGCGATATTTTATATTTTTTATTATATTTATGGAATAAAATGCATTTTCTTATGAAATGAATGAATATTGTACCATCTTTCTTTATCTTTAAATTAATTGTATTCTATGAAACGTATTGAATTTGTTATCCTGATAAAAATATAAAATTAATAGAAAAAACTTTAATAATTTATTGTAGAAGTATGAATGTTACATCATAGTCTATTTTTGTTCACAAGTAGTAAAGCATGATATTAACAACTTTATGCTACAGGTGCTCAATAAAGCTGAAGCTTCTGTAGACTATACGTCCCTCTAGTTGTCATCCGCATGATACGTGGGGGTAAAATGAAATAAATACAACCGTAGCATCGACATTGTTATTTCTTTCGTATTGAGACGTGCGGGGGCACAGCTCTTATAAAAAGCCAATATTCTGCTTGGAAAAAAGTCGCCCCCATTTATAGCTGTGAGAAATATTATTTGCATTACTCAATTTTCTATTTTCAAGCACCTCAACTGAAAGTTCATTTAAAAGTTATAGAAATGATTTGAAAAACTTTTACATTTTTATTAGTTTTCGTACAAAAATAGTTATACAGATTCTTATGAATAAATAATTCGTGAAGAATGTTTCGATACCACAAAGTAACATCTTTAACTTTCTAAATAAAAATTTTAGCACGAATTATGAATTTTTCCGAAGATGAATAATTTATAAAAAAATTATTTTGTTAATTTAAATGTATTCTAATATAGAGAAAAAGTTTTGCTGATAATATTGCTTTTTTACTTATTAAAAAAAAATCCGAAAGAAATTATATAAAAATGTACCTATAGACTGAATCCAATTCAAATCAGGTAGGTTCTACAATTGAAGTCGCAGAATCTTTCGGCAACAAAATAATAATATGTTGTTTTTTTAGAGGAAATTAAGCAATACATATTTTTGCGATTTGTGAAAAAAAATTTTACGAAGTTATGAGTATTTAAATTTTTGCTTTGTTTTTCAAAAAAAAAAACTAAAATTCTTCTTTAAACTTCTATAACTTGGATTTCTTCCCAGATTCTGGTAGCGTTTATCGTCTTCTTTCGAAATCCGTCAAAAAATTTGTAAAATGTTTAAAATTAACAAAATGACAGCATTTTTCTGAAAATATTTATAGTTAACTTTCTCAAAAAATCCACACTTATATTTTTTGCCAATTTTTTGTTGAATTTGTACTATCATAGGGAAGATATCTTGTGAGTTTTATGCGGGCTAAATAACTTTTGTATCCAGGAGAATTTTTTTCATAAAATCGAATTTTCTCATTTTTCTCGGAAACAGCTACAGATACCAAAAAATGTTAAGAAAATAGTTTGCACAATTAAAAAAGTTCTACAAGAAGTTCTTTAACTCATTCATAATACTTGCACCATATCCAAGAAAAATAAAAAAATTCAATTTTAATGCACAAAAAAATTTCCTTGACTCCTGGTTCATGGAAATACCCATAAATAAATAAATAAAAGAAATAAATAAATACCTATAAATACCCATATCCATATTTTGTTAAATAGTTTTAAAAAATGTACGTTTATTTAAAGAAGACTTCTTGTGAGTTTTACGTGGGCTAAACAATTTTTATGTCCAGAAAATTATTTTTCATAAAATCGAATTTTCAAATTTTTTGCTGAAACGATTTAAGTTACAAAAATAATGTCAAGACAGAAAATTGTTTGCCTAAAAAGTTTTTATATATTTCATATTCACCCTGATGTTTTTCAATAATATACAAAAGCTTCGTTTGAAACTGAGTTAAAAAAAAATACCTGGGCCCACATTTCCAGATTTTTATTATTTCTTCAGATTCGTCGTTAGAGTCCTCGAGATCTGAAGAAGAATCATTGGAGTCTGTAGATAATTTAGGAAGATAATCGTGTTTAGCAATTTTGGCCATGTAAAATGTTTTCATATCACCTTCATCAATCTCCATCTTCCATATGTGTTTTCATTAGTCGAAAACTTTTTCGGTAATAATTTCATGACTTGATATTATTTTCGTAATTTAAATTGTTTTAGCAAAAAATTTGAAAATTCGATTCTATAAAAAATAATTTTCTGGTCATAAAATTGTTTAGCCCACGTAAAACTCACAGGAAGTCTTTTTTATATAAATGCACATTTTTAAAAATATTTTACAAAATAACAAGGTAGGTGTTTCGTAAGCCAGGAGTCAAGACAACTTTTTTGTGCATGAAAATTGAATTTTTTTATTTTTCTCGGAAATGGTGCAAGATATCATAAATGAGTAAAAGAACTTTTTGTAGAACCTTCTAATTTGTTCAAACTATTTTCTTAACACTTTTTGGTATCCGCAGTTGTTTTCGAGCAAAATGAGAAAATTCGATTTTATGAAAAAAATTCTCCTGGTTACAAAAGTTATTTAGCCCGCATAAAGTCACAAGATATCTTCCCTATGATAGTACAAATTCAACAAAAAATTGGCAAAAAATATAAGTGTGGGTTTTTTGAGAAAATCGACTATAAATATATTATAAAAAACTCACCGTCATTTTGTTAATTTTGCACATTTTTTAAATTTTCTGCCGGATTTCGAAAGAAGACGATAAACGTTACCAGAATCTGGCAAGAAATCTTAAATATCTTAATTAGGTAAAAAATTATTGAAGTTTAAATAAAAAATTTGGGTTTTTTGAAAAACAAAGCAAAAAATTAAAATACCTATAACTTCGTAGAAATTTTTTTTCACAAATCGTGAAAATACGTATGCCCAAATTTTCTCTGTAAAATAATATATTTCGTCCCCAGGAGATTCTGCGACTTCAAGTGTAGAACCTGCCTGATTTAAAATGGATTACCTCAATGGTGAATTCCAGAATTTTGTTATTCTCAATGGCTAATAATAAAGTTCTGGAATTATTCCATTGAGGTCTTATAAATTCAGAACGATTTCCTTAAAATCAAAAAAATTTGGCTGATTTTAAGTCAATTTAATTTTAAGGTGTAATAATTTTAGGCATTCATTTCTACCGTGCACCTTCCGTTCCTTCTAAAAACAATGAAATAATTATGAGAAAAGGAACTCAGAGTTAACATTTATTGCTCAAAAAATAATATTTTTTTACTTACAAATAATGAATACTTACCTATTTTCAATAATTTTGGGAGACAAAAGTAGTCGTAAGTGATGAAAAACTGAAAACTTAATTTTTAATAAAGTTGATTTGTTTATAGATATGTTTTATTACTCATGAAAAGTAACGAATAAACCATTTTGAATTAATTTCTGCAAAAAAATGAAAAATGTGCAGAAAATGAAAAATTATTTTATAAAAAAATTAATTAGTTTAAATAATAATTACTTTATTCACAATAAATGTTTAATTGATCATTATTAATCATTCAGTGCATTATATTTTATTGTATTAGTTTTATTAGGAGACAAAAGTAGTCATAAGTGCTGAAAAAATGAAAACATATATTTTAATAACATTTATTTGTTTATAGGTATGTTTCATTACTCATGAAAAATGACGAAAAATTCAAAATTTTTGAATTAATTCCTGTGAAAAAAACACGAATGAAAAATGTGCAAAAAAAAAATTAATTTGTAAAAAAACTAATTAATTAAAATAATTATTAGTTTATTCATAAGAAAAGTTTAATTTATCATTAGTAATCATTCAGTGCATTATATATTATTGTATTAGTTAAAACATGACTGAAATTACATTTTTCAGTACGTTTGACTCACAAAAGACAGAGAGGGTGAACTTTGAGCGGTCATAACTTTTGACTTATTTAAATTAGAACCACGTTTTTTTTTAATTTCTCAGAATTGAGTTTTCCTTAATTTATCTTTATATAATATTCACGTCAGGATGGCAGAAATAACCAAGAAAACGTGCTTTCCATTTTTTGAGAAAAACAATGAAAAAACACAAAGATTAAAAATTCATAACTTCGAAGTTTTTAAAGATAGAACATTGTTTTTCTTTTCAGTTTACGTGGAATTTTTTGTACGTTTAGTTATCCTCACGTAGAGTTATTAGGGAACGCCCTAGTTCACAAAAACTAAACCCATGATTTTTGGTCATAAAAACAGACAAAAAGGTGTCATCATGAAAGGTCGTAGCTCGCGATCTATTGGACGTTCAGGGTTGTTCTTTGGCTTAAATTAAAGATAATTAAGTCTACTTTAAGTAATCTGTAGACCATTTTGGCCTAAGTCAATCGATTATACAAATTCTAGATGATTTTTTGAAAACTAGCGATTTTTGGGCAAAAAAAGAAAAAAACAAGGCTTTTTGAAATGCTGTATCTCGAAAAGTATTGGTGCGAGGACATTATTTCTTCCAAATTTCTCAGAAGTTTATCTACTTTTTCCTTTCTCTACCTTTTTTCGCTAAAATACACTAAAGCGATTAAGCAAAAAAATAATGCGCTCGTGAATTAATACGGGATTTCGCTTCTTTTTCCGACAATTTAACTGGACTGTCTTATAATTATGAGAATGTAAAAATTGTCTATTTTATATAACGTTTGAAAAGTTAGTAATGTAAATAATAATAATATTAACAAATATTATAAAATGTTATTAACACGCTAATTAAAATTGTAAACTACAATTCAGTGGTATGTAAACATTGGTGAATAGTCGCCTAAATATTTTTTTGAAATAGGTTTAATGTTCAGTGACCTTCTGCAAGTAAACAAGTAAATTTAATCCTGAGATTCAGTGAGTTTCCAGTATGCGAGTGAAAACAGGTTGATGTTTCGTATGTTTCGTATCTCCCTGTACCTTCCAAATAAAAGTAAATTCTCAAATTACTGTTTTTGGCTTGAAGACAAGTTAGTAATATTATTTTTATAAACATATGCAACAAAATATTGCAAGAATTTATTATTGAACAATCTTTTGACTTGGTAGAATGTTTTTATGGCATAATGTTATAACTATTGTAAATTGAATAATTTTATTATAATTTTCGTCTTATTCCATTCAATTTATTTCTAGTCATATATAGAGAAAATTAATTATTATTAAAGCATCGTCTAAATATGCAATGATAGCCTTTTATTAAAATACGTTAAGAATTATGTTAAATTTCATTAAGCAATTAATATTAGATAATGTAGAATGAAATTACATAGTCCAATTAATATTGTTTTCTTGGATTGATTACGAAGTACAATGTTATCGTTCTCCTTTAGTGTTATTGTTTGGTTCATTTGACAATGCAACATCAAATTATAAGTTTTCTTCCTACCTAATTTAATCAAAGTTTAATGTTTTTTTAAAAATTAATTATTAAAATGAAGTAGTAGTAGAAGATGTGCTATAATTTATATATTTATTAAATTATTTATTACAGACCTTGCGTTTCGTGACCCGTTTTAAAAGAGGTCATGAATTCCAAATTATCCGGTGCGAACCACGTGAGAAAAAAATTATTTGGTGAGGATGAGTACCGAAGTTTCAGAATTGCACTCGATGTGAAGGAAACCGATTATGATATTAACTAGTTGAAATCAAAGGACTGCAGTTGGACTCATGAGGAATTAATCAAAAAGTTGTTGAAAAAGAAAAATTTTCTTAAAGATGAAAATGTACATGACGTTGAAAAAGGGGAAAATGATAACAACAAAGAAACAAAATCTCACACATTATCGAGAGCAGAGGAAGATAAAGCGAACATAGTGATCCTGTCGAAGCTCTGATCAGCGAGAAAGATTCTAAATTAAAGAAGAAGGAATCAACAGGTGCTAAGAAGAAACAAGCTTTTGCAAATAAAATAAAACAACGTATCATCTTTACACGAGTGTAACAAATGCAACCAACACAACTTACCTAGGGTTAGATGTCGTCGAAGCGAAAGCAGAAAGGTCGAAGAACAAAGAAGAGGATGATGAAAATGGGAAAAATGAGGCTACCAAATCTAGGAGAGATAAGACGGCTGGAGCAAAAAACCCGCAGGCAGTGGAAAAGAATAAGCTGGAAAATGTGAATCAAGGTGAAGAGCAGGAAAAACAGGAAAGCGTTCCAAAAAAATCCAAAAATTTAAAAATTGTTGAATCAAAGACGAATAAAGTTTTGAACAACAACAAGGAAAAAAGGTTGTCAAAACCCGATGATTCAGAAATTCCAGCAGTTGACAAACATAAAAAATTATCACCTGAAAACCAAAGTGAAAATTCAATAATTTTGAAATCTCTTTTGGTTTC
The DNA here is from genome assembly GCA_037177015.1 of Euceroptres primus. Lineage (NCBI taxonomy): Eukaryota > Metazoa > Arthropoda > Insecta > Hymenoptera > Figitidae > Euceroptres > Euceroptres primus. Next base: position 4,902 of record JBAGKK010188441.1, on the reverse strand, counting down.
ATTAATAGAATTAAGCGAAGATCTATCTTTATTAGAGAAGAAAAACTATTATGGAAATTATGAGCAGACTATTAAAGATCTGAAGCAGTATTTAATTTAATATTATTACAAATTGAAAAATGTTACATAAATTTGAAAATAGTTAATTTTAAAATAATACAATGTTTTAAGCTTCTTAACAAAAATATTAAAATATTTTAATCCATTCAATTAATTCAATTATCGTCTGCTTTGCATCTATTTTTTCAATTAATAAATTATGATATTTTTTCAGAGGAAAACAATCTCAAGAACGCGGGAAAGAAGAAAACATCCTATGAGATCGAACAGGAGATTTTGCGTAAACGTAGGGAAATTCGTTATGTGAAGAAAACGGCCAAAGCAGTGGTAAAATTAGGTGAATGTGTCCTGAAACAGATGAGGAAACTCAGTTTAGCCGCTAATGCGGAATTCAAAGATTATCGTAAGTTTCTCAATTCTACCATATTTTAAAATATTTTGTTAGAGAAACATGTTTACTAAATGAAAAACCATTTTATTTATGAATGATACACTGCTAAAAAGACACAATTAAGGAAAACTTGTAATTTATAATTCTCATTTTCATCTTTATCTTATCATTTTATCTTATCTTTTCATCAAAGGACTTTCATCCATTTGTTTTGATTGTTTAAAATTTCATCAGACTTAATAAAAATTAATTAAAATTAATTAAATTAATTTAATTATTTAAATTAATTTAATTAAATTAATTAAAAAATTAATTAAAATTAACTAAAAATTAATATTTAAGGCTCAATTTTGGAATGTACAGTACCAGTTAGAATTAAAGGACCACCTGTTTTTCGATGATTACTTAAATCCTCTTAATTTTAATTATATCGTAGGACTTTTTCATTTTTTCTCTTGAATCGGTTGAAAGGTATTAAATTCTGTAAAAACTGAGCCCAAGATGAAGTCATTTTGTCAATTTTTTTTGCAGTTATTTAAAAAATAGTGCAAATTGCAATGCTTTATTAAATGTTAAATAACATCTGAAATAATAAATTTTTTTAATCATCATGTGATAATTTTAACGGTAAATGTCTATAAAATCGCACCAGCTTATCATTATTGTGCAATTTTTTTCATATAGTCCAGTCAAATTGTCGGAGAAGGAGGCGCAATCCTGTATTAACTCACGAGCGCATTTTTTTTGCTTAATCGCATCAGTTTGGGTTACTTATATACCATCTAGTTTTGTGACAAGAATTTCGGACCGGAACCCGGGCATATTTTTTGAGACAGGTGCCAAAAATCACATATGCGTGGATTGTTGCTCTCCTACGGATGTTAGCGAAAAAATGTAAAAAGAGGAAAGAAAGTAGACAAAATTCTGAGAAATTTGAAAAAAATGTCGTAGCGAACTGCAACATCTCAAAGATGACACCTTTTTGACAGTTCTTATGACTAAAAATCATGGGTTTAGTTTTTGTGAACTAGAGCGTTCCCTAATAAATATACGTTTTCTACTGACAGAAAATAACTAAAATTACATAAAATGCTACGTAAATTGAAAAAAAACATTGTTCTATCTTCATAAACCTCGGAATTATGAATTTTTGAAACTTTGTGTTTTTTCAGCGTTTTTCTCAAAAAATGGATAACAGGTTTTCTTGATTATTTCTGCAAACCTGACGTAAAAATTATATAAAGATAAATGAAAGAGGACTCAATTCTGAGAAATTTTTTTTAGAAACTTGGTTCTAACTTAAATAGGTCAAAATTTATGATCTCCCAAAGTTGACCCTCTCAGTCTTTTGTGAATCAAACGTACTGAAAAATGTAATTTCAGCCATGTTTTGACTAATGCAATAAATATAATGCACTTAATGATTAATAATAATCAATTAAACATTTATTATAAATAAAGTAATAATTATTTAAATTAATTAATTTTATTATAAAATAATTTTTCATTTCTTGCACATTTTTCATTCGTTTTTTCGGTGTTAACATTTATTGCTTAAAAAATAATATTTTGTTTTACTTGTAAATAATGAATACTTACCTATTTTCAATATTCGTCACTTTTCATGAGTAATAAAACATATTTATAAACAAATAATTGTTACTAAAAATTAAGTTTTTACTTTTCAGCACTTATGACTACTTTTGACTCCTAAATTAATTGAAAATAGGTAAGTATTCATTAGTTATAAATAAAACATAATATTTTTTATAGCAATAAATGTTAAAAATGGTTCCTGTTTAATCTACTTATTTTGTTTTTTGTAGAAGGATTGTGAAGTGGATAATAAACATTTTTTTATTTTACTGTATTCAATACTACATCTTGTTTCCGCACCACCCAGGAGGCAGAGTTTTCAGCGCTTTTTTTTTAATGAACATACTAGACATCCTAAAAATTAGGAAAACAACTTCATGAACTTTATTATTATCCATAGATAATAATAAAATTCTGGAATTCATCCATTGATGTCTTATAAATTCAGAACGATTTCCTTAAAATTAGACAAATTTGGCTGAATTTAAGTTAATTTAATTTTAAAGCGTAATAATTTCAAGCATTCGTTTTTACTGAGCACTTTCCATTCCTTCTAAAAACAATGAAATAGTTATGAGAAAAGGGATTAGATGTTAACATTTATTGCTTAAAAAATAATATTTTGTTTTACTTATATATAATGAATACTTACCTATTTTCAATTAATTTGGGAGAGAAAAGTAGCCGTAAGTGCTGAAAGAGTGAAAACTTAATTTAAAAAAAATTTATTTACTTATAAATATGTTTTATTACTCATGAAAAGTGAAGAATAAACCATTTTGAATTAATTTCTTCGAAAAAAGGAATGAAAAATGGGCAAGAAATGAACAATTATTTTGTAAAAAAATAATATATTTAAATAATTATTACTTTATTTATATGAAACGTTTAATTGATTATTAGTAATCATTCAGCTATTATATTTTATTGTATTAGTCAAAACATAACTGAAATTACATTTCTTAGTACGTTTGACTCACAAAAGGTAAAGAGGGTCCACTTTGAGAGGTCATAACTTTTGACCAATTTTAATTAGAACCACATTATTTTTAAAATTTTTCAGAACTGAGTCCTCCTTCATTTATCCATATGAAATTTTCACGTCAGGATTGCAGAAATAATCAAGAAAACGTGTTTTCCATTTTTTGAGAAAAACAGTGAAAAAACATAAAGTTTCAAAAATTCATAACTTCGAAATTTATGAAGATAGAGCATTGAGTTTTTTTCAATTCACGTGAAATTTTATGCATTTTTAGTTTTTCTCTGGCAACATATACGTAAATTTATTAGGAAACGCTCTAGTTCGCAAAAACTAAACCATGATTTTTGGTCATAAAGCAGGAAAAAAGGTGTCATTTTTGAGAGGTCGTAGCTCGCGATTTATTTGACTTAGAGGGTTTTGTTCTTCGTCTTAAATTAAAGATTAAATTATATTTAATTAAATTAAATTAAAATTAAAAATTTAACCTCTATTGCAAGTTATCGGTAGACCATTTTGGCGTAAGTCAATCGATTATACAAATTCTAGATAGTTTTTGGAAAAGTAGCTTTTTTTGTGCAAATATCGAAAAAAACAGGGTTTTTCGAAATGCTGTATCTCAGAAAATATTTGTACTAGAACATTACTTTCTTCCGAATTTCTCAGAATTTTGTCTTCTTTCACTAAAATCCACAGGGTAGCAACAATCCACGCATATGTGATTTTTGACACCTTTTTCAAAAAATATTCCCGGTGTAAAACGGTGTAAAATGACAAGTTGACTGGACTTTTACATGATGCAAGATGTTAAAGTTGGATAAAAAAAGTTGGAAAATTTGAAATATTTTTTTATTGCTGAGAGAAACATTTTTGTAAAGTATATGAAATAAGTAATCACGAAATTTCTATCAAATTTCTTTGAAATATATAGGTAATTACCCAATTATTGGAAAGGCTCCCGTTCCTGGCACCTCTCTCTAATTTTCGGGGGAATACATTTTAAAGTTTGTTTTGATTATATAAATTTAATTCTGCTGCCATTTTTACATATAATATGTATGTTAGTTTTCCACTGCAATTATATACTTGTCATAAATTAATTAAATTAACTTTGGTGTTTGGACCCCTCTGAACGATTGAATGCAAGCTTCTTTGAAATGTTTATTTGAAATTGACAAATTCACAATGTAAATTTTAAATCGGTTTGTGACAATTTTAATCGGTCTGATCGGGTCACGTTTTGAATCTGCCAATCCAGATTAGCTTTATATTCGAAGGTTAGATTGTCATATTTTACAGAAAATTTTTAATTTGTGAACTGTTGAAGCCTTGTAAAAATTTATATTCAGAAGTTTCAGATTTTATTTACTTGTTCAGTTCTAGAGGATATCAAATATTTTCGCTCACGGTCTTTAACGCAGAGAAAAAATAAATAAAAACCAAAAATGTAAATTTCCGCGAATTTTCGGCAATTGGCGTTTTACTATTCATTTCAAATAAGCATTTCATAAGACCTTAAATACGATTTAAAGGCCCTCAATCGGTTTCTGTTTTCTGGGTCGCTTAGACAATTCATTAATTTGTCTAACCTATCGGCGGGGAGTTAGCAATCCCTTTTCAAATACACATTTCACAAGACCTGAAATACGATTCAAACGCGTTCAATCGGTTTCCATTACCTGGATAGGCCAAGGGTGCCAAGAACTGAAGCTTTTACGTTTAAAATGAATAAGAACAGCAGAAAATACATTTAAATTGCTGCAATTATGATTCTGCGTTAAATTTGGAGTTAGAAGACGCCGGAATTAATGCAATAATTTTATTTTCAGCGATCAAAATTATAAAAAACACAATTTCTATCAGTCGCGGCAACTTC
>JBAGKK010188339.1:2754-45181 GCA_037177015.1 Euceroptres primus | reverse complement strand
TAAACATCCTTGGATATCCGGGACCCATTAAAATTTTGGAAAAAGTGTGAAAAATTGCAGTTTTTATCAGTTTTTTTTTTTGAATATTTCTTCACTTCAGAGCTTCCTACTTTAAATTTGCCACAATAAAAATTAAAGTAAATTAAATTTCCTGAAAACTAATAGAAAATAATAATTTTATCTCAAATAGTTTAGGAGATACAACCTTCGAAAATTGTATTTTTCTGAAAAATATGACGAAAAAAAATTCAGTTTTAGTTTTTGTTAAATAGTATATTTTCTGCGCACTATAGTCAAAAATAGTCAAAATATCAGTTACAGCAGACTTAATTTCAAGCAAATCTAAAAAAAAAGGAAAGGTTCTATCTCCCATACATCCAAAGTTATAGCGTGTTGAAAAATATTCACTTTTATGAAAATTCGTTAATTTTTTCTAAAAATCGCGTTTCGACTGCACTTTACGTTAAAAGTTGTTCTTATAATAATAAAAGTACATAAAACTACCTAAAAATCTGAAACACTTTAATAATTTCTGAAAACACAGCTATAAAATTTTATAGTTGTATTTCAGAAATTATTAATGTTTTGCAGATTTTTAGGTAATTTTATATATTTAGGTAATTTTATGTACCTACTTTTAATATTATAAGAACAAATTTTAACGTAAAGTGCAGTAGAAACGCGATTTTTCAAAAAAATTTACGAATTTTCATAAAAGTGGATATTTTTCAACAAGTTATAACTTTGAATATATGGGAGATAGAACATTTGTCAATTTCTTTAACTATTATAAAATTTAATTAATATAAAATTTCTTTAGAAAATTACAGTTTTTAAAACACTGCTTTTCAATTTTTGCAACCAAACAACAAATTTTTAAAATTAATTTCTGTCTGGAAAACCTTCCTTGAGATGCATTTATGCTTGTCAAATTTTCTCAGAACTTTTTATATTAAAATTGTAAAAATTATTTTTAAAAACTGTCGGTAACCTTATGGCGAAATGGTCACTAAAAGGATAAAAATGAGATTTCGAAGAAATCTTATACATAACGTGTATTTGATTTTTTAAGAACTTTTTATGCAAAAAGTCCATTTTCGACAAAAATGTTGGTTATCTAGTTTTGTACTGCCACCCTTCAACTATAAGTATGACTTTTTCATAAAATAATAGTCAATGAAATGTAAATTGAAAACATTAGAAGATCCTATTTAAAAGAGAAAACTATATTAAAATTTTGATTGATTTAATGTAATACATAATATATGGAATTATATACGTAAAATTGCATATATTTTCTACTCAAATTGCGTGCTCAAAATTTGAAAATTGTATAATGACACGTATTAAAAATTCTATACATATTTAAAATATGTACTTAAGTTAATTTTTAATGTTCTTATTTAAACGGCATTATTGAATCGAAAACGTTAAAAAATAATTAACAAATTTTGAATTACGATTTAATAATTAAGGAAATTAAATCGTTAAAAATTAAATCATTTTCAACTGAAAACACTTAAAATTGTTTGTATTACATTTTAAATCTTCAAAAATTGTTCGTCAAATTAATCATATTAATAGTTAATTATATATATATATATATATATATATTATTTATACATAATGTACAATTTACTAACTATCAGCATTTGCAAAATTTTAGAAATATAAAACTGAACAGATATGCACCAATTTAACTTTAAAATCAGGTGAACAAATTAAGGAGTCTTGGGCGTTTATCAAAAAAATCACTGACGGCTCTGAAACTTGGAGATTATCTAAATAAAGTATGCCAAATTCATTTGGAAAAAAGAAATACTATATGGTTGACGTCATTTTCGAAAAAATCGCTACCGAAAAAGTGTCAGTTTAACACGTAGTCTTATAGGACTTCTGAGCAAAATCGACTAAATTCCGGGACAAAATCACGAGTCCCCATAAATCAAATATATACTAATACTTGCAATTACGAGGAATTTATTAGTTTCATAAAATCAAGGGGTTGACGACTTCAATCAAGAAAAAATTGCGAGAAAAGTACAGAGGCGCTTAGGTGAAATTAATAAATTTTTACTATCGCTTTTTTTGGCGACTTTTCCGCGATTTCTTACTCTTCTACTTAGATGGGACTGTAATACGTATAATTATCAAAAAAATAAATAGTAATAAGCATTCATATAAAACGTGCCCCCACGGTGCCCCTCACTTCATACGACACCAAACGCTCAAGCCTCCTTTACATTATTAATGAAAACAATTGAAAAACGTCAACAAAAACGTTCAATTATAGAGCAACTTCACACTGCGAACCCATCAAGATTATTATTATTATATATAAAAATCAATCCTAAAATATAAAATAATAAAAAACAAAAGCATCTTTACGAACCAACTTCATGCTGCGAACACTTGTAGATTATTATTATTAATTTTAATTAAGAAATTAGTTGTTTTAACTACTAGAAACATTAAAGTAACTGAAAAAAGTAGTAAAAATGAAAATAGTTATTGCAACTACTCATCTTACAATTAGTTTCTTAAGGCCCCAATGTATTTTTTTAGAATAAATAATTTAAAGATCGTTCTTCTTGGGAAATAAATTTCTCTTTCTCACCGTTAAATGTTCCAAGACTTGGGGCAGGCCATAGACTTCCAGGAAAGCAGTAGGCATCGCAGACGATGGTAAATTTGTAAAAACGACTTCCTTGATGCCGATGTAAATTGGTGGAAGGTAAGCAACTTCCACAGCATTTCCCTCAATGTCTCGACTAACGGCGTTTATCTGAAGGCGAGTTTCAATCGTACTAGAGATTAAGTTTGGCGAACCCATGGGAATTACATCGCAGTAATAAAACCCTGAAAGTAATTTAAATTATAGAAGAGTCTTTTAAATTCTACACAAAATTGCTAAATTTTATCAAATTCGATACAAACCAGATACGATATCGAATCGAGGTTTGGCGATGAAAAGATCCTTTACACCAACGTGAACATTCGATGGAATAAATTGTATCGTGCACGTGAAAGGGTAAGAAGTCAAGAAAAATGAAGAATGAGTCCGACATCCGCCTAATCCTCGAGAAAGAGCGTTGTTTTCTTTAATTCGCTCGTCCTTTCCTCTAATTACGACAGGCACGCTAAATACTTCCAATCCGGTTATGTTTTTTCCTCTCAGTGGCAAGAGCGATATCTATTAATGGTTTGTAGTCATTAAACAGTTTTCAGCATGTACTTCTGAAAATTTTCTCTTACATTGATATTTACCTTGGCAATTGGATGAACGTTAACTTCAATTTCTCCCTGGAGATGAGTCGTAAGACTGTGTTTAATAAAAGCATATCCTGGATTACGAGCTCTTCCAATTCCCGAAATGGGATCCACTGCCACGATTTCAGGAGCTGTAGATTGCCAGAATCCTGGATCGCCATCGGACGATAAGAGAGGCATCGAGAAACAAACAACGTCGCCAACGCTTAACGTTGCCTATAAAAATACACAAGATGGAATAAAATGATTAAAAATCCATCAACAATTTATTTATAAGTCAATTCATACTTGACATCAGCAATTAGAGATATAAGTATCAACTTTTTTTTCAAAATAGGTCGCAACGATATCAGATGAAATTAAATGGACCTTACCTTTGTTGGGAAATGAATATCTCCGATCATGATGTGCACATAATCAAACATTCCATTGGGATACTTCTCATTATAAATTTTGACAATCGATTTTCCATTTTCGACAAACTTGGCCGATAACAAATTATCCGTTCCACAAGTAAATGTCACCAAATCTCCTCGGTTCGCCAAAGTTTTATATCCCGTTTCGGCAGCGTGGAATTTTGTACCCACATTATCAAAATATTCGACAATGTAATTCAACTCCATTCCCTTTGGTAACATGTTCAGTTCTTCTCCTAATCTTATGCGAATTTTAGATTTCAATGAAAACATCATGTAGTGGATTGGCTTCACCTGATGGGAAAGAGAATTTTTAAATTTAAAAGCATAGAATTCACATCAATCTAAAACTAAATAAAAATTCAAAATTTCAAGTGTTGTTCATTAAATACTCACGTCGACAATAACAGTCAGAGTCTGTTTTAAACTGTAAGCCTCGACATTCGTTACCGAAATAACTGTTCTGCCATAATTCTCTCCGGATTTAATAATTCCATGCTTATCAACCGTGACCATTTTCGACGCGTGGGTTAAAGCATTCGGATCTTCTGTTTCATGTCCATGAACACCGCTCATTAAAATCTTAAAGGATGACACTCCGTATTTATCACGATTAGTCTGCAGCTTGAGAGCAGAATTTGGCGCCATTAAAATCACAGAAGCTCCACCTTCAACGCCCTCATGACAAAGTCTCAATTCCTCGAAAATTTCAATCTTAACAAAGGCATTGTACACTCTATCAGTTTTGCATCCAGTCAGAATATTACAAGGCATTGTAACATTTAGAAAAACAGTCGCTATTCCAGATCCTTCAGCTTTTGCTCGTAGCGAAACTTCGTTCTGGTATCTAATATTGATTCCAGTTCCTTCATACATGTTGTGGAGACTCAACACGGAAGGATCGCTTGTCACCCAAGTGAAAGAAAGGGGTGATCTCATCGAGCCAATGATCAGAGGTGTTAGGTTGTCAGGAATTCCAAAAGCCCAGAGAGGAATCGTAGCGCCGACTTTAATCCTCGTTGTTGGCACGACGATTTTGACTCCTTCGAGGTTTGTAACGTAGACATCGGTGTGATCTTGCGAATAGATGATTCTGTTTCCTTTAGAGTTGATACCAATGGCTCTTGCAATTATTCTCGTCTGGCCGATCGTTTTTCCTTCGAGGATTCCGTTGCGATCGATACTGCAAACGTCGTGACTTCCGGTTGAGAATTCGATTTCGGCGTCTTTCGGTCCTCCAGTCACTGTGACCTGATAAATCGTGCCGATCAAAGTTGTCAAGTTCTTCGGTGTCAATTTCAGAGGAGGGAAGACTTGAATTAGAATCGGCTCGCTTCGAATTTCTTCATCGCCTTCGCCGCTGCTAAAGATGACCTGAAAATTGTAAAAGAAGGAAAAAGAGATATATATATATATATATGAAGTAAATTAAAATTACAACTATCTATAATAATTGATGCTGCCGACCAGCAGACGTTGACTTATAATTCTTATAACAAGGAGACGCGACACAAACATCAGAACTTCACCAAAGATAAAGGGACAAGTTTTTAATTAATGAGAAAGCCCTGATTGATTTCATTGATCACATTTTCCAAGAAATGGAAATTTGGCACTTTTGCAGCACTTATGGCTTTTTTCTAAGTTTGCTGGTATTTTTAATTGATGCTGCCGATCAACAAATGTTGATTTGTAACAAGGAGACGCGTATCAAACATCCGGATAAAACAATGCATTCAAATCAAAAAAATTTTAGTATTTTCTTTTACTATCTTAATAGTTGGCAATGCAATGTTTCACGGACGCTTTAGCGTGCGTATAATACTGCTAGTATATTTATAAATACCTGAGTTTCTCCTTCTTCGATTCCATGTATCATGTACAGTATCTCATCGAAAGGAGGACCTTCATGTTCATTAGCAGGCGCTCTCTTCACTTCAATAAATCCATTCTCGATCTCAGTCTTGATTTCCAGAGCCTCCAAAAATGGAAGCATCATCATATATCCATTCGTGTCGTACATTTTCAACGCAGCTGCAATGCACTTCCCTTTCTCAACTTTATTCACCGTCTCGACCTCAAGACTCGCCAGTTGTTGTACTTCAATCACAACCTCCGCAGGAAAAGAAGCAAGACAAAGATCAATTAAAGCAATTCTCAAAGTTCCAGATTTCCTCGGAACCACGCTAATAGTTCTTGAAGGCTCGACATATCGAACATCTGCGATGTCATCTGAACTGAGAACGAATTCGTAAAAGCCAGAGCCTTGACTCACTTGCAGGAAATACTTGCTATTTGGATCATTTAGCACTTTCAGTTCATTTGGATTAATAACCGTATCATTTACAAGAATAATATTAACCGCAGCTTCGATTAAAGGTGTCGCCAATGTCCCTCTATCATTCTCAACCGGAAATGCTGGCCACTCTGGCGTTATTCTCAACTGTGAGAGGACATTTTTCTGATATCCAGTAACTTTAGCCTTGAGAACTAAAGAATCCGAAAATGACTTGGGGACAATTCGTTGGTAGTGATTTCCAGGAAGGCTCACGTGAAAGTCTTGGAAAGGTTCTTCTATCGTTCCAACAGGAACTTCGATTTCGCCACCAGCTTGAGGTTTCAATATCCACTCAATATGCAGACTAGTGATGTTGTCGAATTTTTTTCCGTCCTCGTCTTTCACTACAACCAATAGTTGCAAGACCTCGTTACTGTGAGTCATGATCTTATCAGCATTCTGTTTAATGGGACAATTTTCACTGTCCTTGAACTCTGGTTGTAGGAAAATGTACCTCGGTTTGGCGCAAATGACTCGAATCGTTGCAATCGCATCGGTTTTTTTGCAAGTCGGTAGCAGGGGAATATTCGATACGGTGAAGGTTAAGATACTCTCGCCAAGTTGTCTGCAAACTACTTGAAAGATGGAAGTATCCGAGTCAATTACTTGCTTTTCCTCTGTAACTTCTACGTTACCTTCCTCAGAAACGCTCATCGCTCTTCGATAGCCTTGGAGTTTGCCAGACCAGGGATGAGGTCCGCCTTTGAAGATGACCTTTCGAGAAGATCCAACTGCTAAAACAGTTTCTCCACTTTGTGGATGAACGACGACGAGAGGATCGTAAGCAGAGACTGTGATATTGTCCATGAGATAATGACCATTCGTGTTGTAAGTTACAGTTATCGTAGAAGTTCCGGTGCTGAGACTAACAACTGCCAAAGCCGCACAGGCAATGCCCACCGGCTGAGCGATTTCGCTCTCGTTCTGAACAAAATTTCCATCAGGAATATAGACCTCAAAAGGCATGTCCTTGCAGTCGTTGAAGGGAATGTCCCTAACTTCTGATCCGTCCATCATTTCACCGTAGAGCGCGACATGCAGAAAAATCGGTTCTCCAATCGCCGCTTCCATGTTGTATTGGATGATTTCTAGCTTCGTGGGAGTGAGAATGTAAACTCTTGCAGTATCCCGGTTGTAAGGATTGCGAACCATGGAAACAGTCACATCTGCAGAACCTTTTTGCAAAATTTTTACAACTCCGTTTTGCGAAACTGTCGCCACGGATGGCTGACGACTGTTCCAGACGAAAGATCCATCACCACCACTTGCTTTCAAAGCCACGTCGGACCTTGTCTTGGTTTTTGGATCCCACGGTAGAGCGAGAGATTGAGGATGAACAATAACTGGTGAATGGATCGTGACTTCGACTCGAGTTGTCAGTTCAGGCGACTGGGGAATTTTCCTTCCATCCTGAGCGATTACTCCGTGCAGAGTTGCCTTTAAGGTCGTTGTTCCAGTTTGAATTGGTATCACGACTGCGTGTGTTCCATTTTGGGTTGTAAACTTTTTCTCAAAGTATTGATCCTCTATTTCCATTGTCACTTCCGCGCCTTCACCGATGTAGAATTTGTGATCTCGACTGTCGTAGAGATCAACGACGATTTCGTGAGTCTGGCCTAGAATTAAGGCCCAACTTCGGTATGGAAGAACTGTTAGAGTTATGTAAGCCACGTCGCTTATGCTGACTGATGCAGTCGGGAGAATCACTCCGTATTCTTCGTGGACATTCTTATCGTGTAGGGAGACTTTTGTTCTTCCTCTCGCAAGGGCATAGATACTTCCGCGATCGTTGTTAATTTCTAGAATGTTCGAGTTTTCTGCTTCGAGGTAATACTGACTTGAAGGGAGGTGTATTTGTTCCAAACGGCCTTGGTGAACCTGGAATAAATGATAAATTAAGTATATAATTTTTAAAAAATTTCCTTGGTGTTTAAAACATAAACTAAAGGCGGCGCTTGGCCCTCTGCCACATTCAAACTTTTAAAGAATATAGATAAAATCTTTGTTCCCTCTCAAAACCTTTTGTGATTTATTTCTCAATCCAAAAATAAGAAAACATAAATAATTGACAACTTGCCTGCATTATTTTATAGGTGAAACAGTCATAAATCATCATTGTGACGTCGGATGGAATGATTATGAGATTAGCCACTACGACCAAGTCAACTTCAACCGGAGGAACGTGTTTGTACTCTGAATGAAGCAATCTCACAGAAACCTGTAATACAAAACACAATTTTTTATTTAATAATAAAGATCCTCTTGGAACGATATTTAAAATGAAATTGAAATGAATACCTTCGCTGCTCCTGTTTTTACTCCTTCCAGAAGAACGATATTTCCTCTTTTTCCAATCGCATCTAACATTTCAACAGTGTGTGGAGTTTCATAAGGAGATTCTTGGAAAGTCATGAATCTCAAAACGTTGTTGGGCAAGTTTTCATCCGTCTGTGGACCTCTTTTGTCTGAATTACCAACAGCCCATGAGAATTCTATACCAGCGAGGGTTGTGAATTCATTTCCTGTAAATGTTTAAATAATCTATTGTATCACTATGCTCCCATTTTATAAATGACATAGTTTAATTAAGTTTAATTGAAATTAAGAACACGACCTTGTTCGTCGTAGGCTCGCACTTCAAAAGCTTCTGGAGCCTCTTCGATAAATAATTCCCTCGTCGTGGTCACCATGTACAGAGAGAAAATAGCGTCGACTATAACGTCGCATCTTAAAAAATGCCCACTGCTAATATCCTCCGCTAAAACGATTGCTGTATTTCTTGTTGGTTCTCTCGTCGTAGTTTGAACTACGACTGCTGATGAGCACATGCGATCATAGTTTTCGTTTATTGGAATTAAACGCACAATATCAGAGCGTGATGTTGACCTGTGATTCAAGAAAAATTATTGCAAAAGTGCCAAATTATATATCTAAAATAGATGAAACATTTTCGATAAATTCTCAACATTTTTACAACTTTGATTATTTATCTTTCTCAGTCAGAGAATGAGTCATCAGATTTCTTTTGCTTCTAAAATTATAATTATATTCAAAATTCAAAGTTTTATGCTTTTTTAAGAATATTTTACAAAATTGCCTCTTACTGAATATTCGAAATAGAAAACAATCTACACAGAAAGCTTGAATGGCTATTTTTTACTGGGAAAATAATAAAATTTCACTTCAAAACGAGTTTTTATCTAAATAAAAGCCGTCTGACCGAGAAAATCTCCGCATGTGCGAAAAGAGGTTATGTAACGGAATATTGTCGCCGTGGTCACAAAGATGAATGAGAAAGAAAAAAAGATAAATACTTTCTAGAAAACGATCATTTTATACCTTTTTCATTCACGAATAAGTGATAATTGCAAAAAAATAAGAGATTTCACTTACCATTGGTAACAACCACCCTCTGTCACTTCCAGGGTAAAGTTGACAGGAAAATCGTTGAAAACTGGCATCAAAACTCTGGGGACATTTAGCCGATGTCCGTCGGCTACAATTAACGTAAAAAATTCGACAGCACATATCGTAAATGCAATTATTTTCACTAATCCACGCGATCCCGCCATAATTTTCTCGATTTTCTCTATTTTTGGCACACATGTGTTTCTTCTTCTTGGCCGGCGGCGGCGGTGTTAAATCAAATTTCAAAAATGGTCACTAGTTGGCGCTGATCTCAGTTCTGAAAAAAATCCGGTATCCTGTTTTATGTTGATAAAAAATGATAAAAATGAGTAAACACGAGATTATTTTTTAACATCCATTCTCAGTGCTTGGTGCGTCATAAATTAACGAGTCGTGTGACAGTTTTACGATTAATTTTAATGTAGATGTCAGTTGAAAGTCAGTTATTTTGATGAGATTGATCCATCACTGGAACCTGTTAATTACGTGTCGCATATAAGTGATATACATAGAGAAATGATAAATATTCACATTCTCGAATAGTTTAGGAAGTATATTTCTAGTTGGAGATAAAAATATATCTCTCGGTAATACAGAATCACACAATTGTCCAACATAACCTACATTTTTGAAGATACTGGGCTGTGAAGAAGTTGATGACGTTGATGACCAGAGGGAAGAGAAATAGAAAATAACATAACAAATAGTAATGAGCATCGATAGTATGAGAGTTGGAGGAGGCCGGTGTCCTCCTCTTCTTGTAGGAGGCCTCTTCGTAATCTGCTTGATGCTTGTTATCAACTGGTACAGCCTTTCATCCGAAAATTTGGAACTGCTTCGCCAAGTGGAAGAGCTTGAAAAATTGCTTAAAATCAGGTACTTTTAATTGAAAACTCACTCCTAATTTTACAATTTTTAAATATTTATCACAAAAATTTCATTTGAATATAAATTTACTTTTCAGTGCCGAGGAGAGGGATCAATGCGTGACTAGAAGTGAACATTTGGAGCAAGTGAAGAAGAAGAACGCTGAAGAAATTGTTTCATTGAACTTTCGCATAACAGATTCAAACAGCCAACAGGCCAATGTGGAAATGTCTTTAACCGCCTGCAAGACAGAACTAACATCCTTGAAAGGTGTTGATGAAACAAAATCAGCGACGATAGATGCGTTGCGCTTAGACAAGGACAGAACTTCTACCCAGTTGGATGAAAAGCGTGAAGAAAATAAAAAACTACAAGAAGAATTAGCCAAGGTAATGTCTTTAACTCAAAAAAATGATTACCATTTAGCATTTCTTCTGACTTGAACATATTTTCTCAGAAACTAAAAATACTTATTTTACAGGTAAAGAGCGAGCTAGAAACGGCAAAAGCGGCCATAAATGCACCAGCTGAGAAGAAAGTGGTGAAAATCCTGCCGAAAAGTAAGTGATTAATCACATTAGTTCAATTTACAAGATTTTTTTGCAACCTTTTCGGGCTTTAATGATTTAGCAAACGGAAGAATCTTAGACAAAGGTCAGTTGGCTCCTGTCTCGGAATCAGCAGTTAAAATCTCTCAACCTGGTCTGCGAGGTATGAAGTTCCACGGAATTCCGATCCTTCCACAAGATCCACCAGGCGCTGTGCGCCAAACTCCTCGCTTCTCAATAACAATGCTGCATGGAAATTAAGACGATAATCTTCTTTCCCCTCAAATCGAACAGAGTAAACTGTCCTAGTGATTCCTAGCTGCGATTTTCTGGGAGGTAACATATCTCGAAAGTAATTCCGTCCTTCGTCGAATTTTAACTTGTCAGCTGCGTGGCTCGTGATTATGAAGCTCAAAGTTAAGTCGCTTGTTTTGTTGTTTTTTGCCATTGCAAGAAGAATATCGTTATTTAAATGTGATATTTAAGTATTGTAAATGAATATTATATACCTATCATACATTTTAATCTGTATTTACTCTAAATTCTGTTTATTCTTGTATCCAGGGTGTCTACTAAAATTTCTAGAATTCTTTTGAAGATTTCTGAATTAGCATTTGGGTAGTCAATGCAGATTTGAGTCCCAATTTTATAATTGAACATTTTTTATTAGAGCTCCAAGAGTTTGCAATTTGGTTTATAATATCCGTAGACAGCCTGCAATAACGCCATTGTATTTTGTAAAATATATAATGTAATATTTTATTAAAGGGCTGAAAATTTTCCACTGCTTTTTTGGTGCGGTAACCGAACACTCATTTTCAGCTCAAACAAATACGAAGTTAAAAAACAACGCCAACATCGACGGCGGTGGACAGGATTTACAAGAAGAGGAGGATGAGATAAAAGAGCAAATGAATAATATGATACAAGGTAATTTTGGAAGTTTGCCTTGGATCCTTTCTTTCCTTTCAATTATTCTGGTTTTAAACAATGTTTTTTTCAGGTAATCCCCTCGAGGATACGGAAGATGCAGCAGAATTTAATAACGTTGGAGATGAGGATAAGGATCAGCAAAAATTGGCAACAAACGATCAAGAAAAGCAACAGGATCCTAGTAGGCAAGGATCCTAGGAGGCAAGATTTTTTAAACTTTTTTACTTGACAATGTCAAAAGCCTGGATTTAAAATCTAGCACATTTTTAATTTCAATTTAAAATCTATATGCCTATTACTTTTTTCAGTAAATTTTACTTTTTCAATCTTGCAGTTTTTTTTATAATTTTTAAATTTTAAGATTTGTGATTGGAAACTGAAGAGAGGCGCAAAGGAAAAGTATTTTAGTATTATTGTTATCGCTTTCATAACAAATTGTAGCTTTAGAAATATCATGCATTTTTATATAAATAGGACAAATACTCTAATCATATCGACTGTTAGAAAATTTACAAAACTCCAAGCTTCGCTTAAAATATATTTTTTCTTATCAATTTGTGTTCCATTTTTAAAATGTTTTTATAGGAAATTCAGGACTTTAAACCTTGAAAAGGTTTCTAATATAGTTGCGTATGTACGTTTGTATAAATAAAACGAAAGGAATTTACATTGAAATGCTTTATCATTCAAACATCGTATCACATCACTAATCATTACAAGTTGTAAAAACTGTTGCAATTCGAAGGAAAATGAAAATTCGAAGAGGACGATGTATTGTCGTCCAATGCACTTGTACTATTTGGTGATAATCAAGCTGTCGAGACACTTTACAGTATAAATTACAGTCCTATAGTTTTATACGGTTCGTTTGCATTAACAAGATTACAGAAATAATACTACAGCCATTGCTTTTTTTTCTTCTTTTTTTCTAATGTTACTCCCTTCTCATAAACTTTGATTTCACATGCTAACATTTATAATGTTTTACTAAACACACATTTAACACTCCATAAC
The DNA here is from genome assembly GCA_037177015.1 of Euceroptres primus. NCBI lineage: Eukaryota > Metazoa > Arthropoda > Insecta > Hymenoptera > Figitidae > Euceroptres > Euceroptres primus. The sequence goes on along the minus strand of JBAGKK010188339.1, from coordinate 32,387 downwards.
TCAATTAGCTTTTTTATTTTTTACCAGATCTGCCTCTCAGAAGCAGATAATTTTGCAAATCATATTTTTTGTCTATTAAATCATAGATTAAATCTGGAATGTAATTTTCTACTTTGAGATACATTTTTAGAGGATTGTTATGTACGCGATTGTAAAGAATTTTGCGTACCATTATTCTCTCTGCGATTAAAAAAAATTGTCATGATGTAAATATCCTTTTAAAAGGGGTTTAAATTTTAATGCTAGATTAAAACAAAAATAAATTTCCAGACCCATCGATATTTTAAAAACAAAATACTTTTCATGTAGAATTTGCCATCAGTGTAAATCATTTTTATGGTCCCTTTTTTAATCTTCTGTTTTTTGAGAAAAAAAAATTATCTTCAAGGGTCTTAGAAATGTGATTAAATGGCTGTTACGGTAAGTTGAAAATATATTAATAACTCCATCTAACATGAAAGTTAAACTCAATAAATATAACGTATAACAAAATGCAAAACTTGACTAGGTATTATTAAGTAGCGACTAGACATATTAATTAGCTTTACACTTAACACGGATTTGCGTTATTCGCGTCATTTTTCTATATTTCTTTATCATCCTAAACGTGAAAAAGTATGATTTCCTCGCTGGATTCTTCCGGTAAAGGTCTCAAAAATTATTAAAGGGATCTACCTATAGAAACCTTGTGCGACGTCAATCCTTTGAACGATTCACGCAATCGGAAAGGCCATTGTATATTCCCTGTAAAACGGATTTAGTCTATTTGTATGAAAATTCTGCTCATCAAAGAAAAAAAAAGAAAAAAGAAAACGCAAAATAACGCCTGCGAGTAATTCCTAATTAAACCAGTATCTTTTTGTACAATACGAATATAAAATACTGTTCTGCTTTGCAAACCTTGGTTAGATTTCTACCTTCGATGTATGCATTCTCAAACGACCGAAGACAAAGAATAATTGGGTTGGTTCTACTTTGTGCTTTTCGAAGACAGTCCGTTTTTCCCCCTTTTTTTATGATACTGCAAAACTTTTATAAAATTTCAAAATTAAGCTCTCCTTGAGAACTTTCAGAGTATTTTGGGGTTATTTGTAAGGCAGTGTGATTAGGAAAAAAACCTCGTTAAAAAATTACTTCGAAATCAATGAATAAACGATAAACTTGTTCGTTGTGTTCAGCGGAAGAATGTACGAAGCATCGTTCGTACTCCATTGAATTAAGGAGAGTAATGAGTGCTGTGGTTATGCCTGTTTTTCCTTCGGAAAATAAATGCAAAGATCGATCGTAGACGCCACCAGCGACTGTGCTTGCGAACTGTGGTGCGGGATCTTTCCTTCACGCGAATCTGTCTCACGAGAGAGTAGAAAGCATCGTCAATAAATTGACGCAGAGCTGCAGAAGTCTCGTAAAATGGACAACCCAGCTGATTCGCCAGGACTTTGCCTTCTTCGGTTGTCACCTGAAATTCAATTACGATTTATTATTTATTTTACTTTATAAACATTTCTATGGGTTTGATAAAATATTGATAGTACCTTACGTTGATGTTGAAGATCAAATTTGTTACCAACCAAGACTAACGGGATGTCTTCGCTGGCACGAACGCGGGAAATTAATTTACGATACTCCAAGGCTTCCTGAAAACTGTGTCTATCCGTAACGGAGTAACAAATCATGAAACCTTCTCCACATCTCATGTATTGATCCCGCATTGCCGTGAATTCCACCTGTTATTTGAATTTCAATAATAAATTTTCTGTTATTTGAATATTTAAAAAAAGGACATAAAATTAATTTATTAAGAAATACTGTTTACGAACCTGTCCAGCAGTGTCCAGGATATCCAAAAGCGCAGCTTCTCCATCGATAACAGCTTGTTGCTGGTACGAATCCTCTACAAAAATTGACTTTCGGTTTTAAAGACATGTAATGACCAATTATTTTCAGCAAGATTATTCATAAAATAATAGCTCAAATTGCTTTTCAGTACCAGAGAAAACGTTCTTTGCGCTTTTCTTTAAATCTGTCTGGTACAAAAAGCACATTAAAGTTATTATTTCAAGAATAATCTTTCGGAAAATAATGGGTTACGTGATAACCTTGGTATGTCCTTAAAGAAAAGGGTAAGATTATAGGTGAAAAAATATAATTCGGAATTTAGGATGGTTTTTATTCTTACCTATGGTAGGATCATGGTAATCGAGAAAGCTGTGGCTGACAAATTGGAGCGTTACAGCTGAAAAAGAAACATATAATAAAGAAGAGCTAAAAAGTCACTACAAATTATAAAAATGGGAAACTCTGAAGGTTCAATATGACAGGCAAACAATAGCAACAAAAGCATTGTAGCGTTAATGAAAAAGAACTGATTGTATATCCGGTAGTAAAACTTCAATAATAGAGTAAAGTATTCTTTTGTTTTTATAATATCAATTACTGCAAAACAGTTCCTGTTGAAATTACAATACGAATTCTAGCAGAGAGAAGTGAACAAATTTAAGAAGAATGACGATATGAAATCATCCATTTTGGGTCGTTTTGGATGATTGAATTTAAATAATACAAAATCCCATAAAAATACCTGATTTTCCAACTCCACCATCGCCCAAAACGACAATCTTGTAAATCCTGAGACCGCCTCGAGTTGTGGGCTGTTTCACGACCGGCAGATTGTCCTTGCTATCCGAGGAAGCATTATTGTCTTCAATGATGTCAACTGACATCGTACAAAATTTGCCGCGCTTAATTGTGCTGTAATTCACTGCTTCTTATCGCCATAGCCTGTTTAATTTTTTTCTAAAATTGCGGCTTTGGAACACGACGGGCGCAAAACAGAGTCTGCGGCTTGTCCAGCGAAGACACGATCATGGTTATTTTAATGAGCCCCGTTCTCCGTCTATTTTATGAAGAAATATTACAATTTCTACGATCCGTACGTAGGCCGATCATGTCAATCTAATTTGGAGTAAGTGAGTCAGTGATCATCACCGCATTCCACATTCAGCCGTCACCAACTGTCAAAGTGTCAACGATCGACGAGCTGTCACAATTCAGTTCTGCCAACAGTTTTTCTTTTCTTTCTTGCATTTTTAGTTGGTCAGACTGTCAAATTGAGCGGTCGCAAAGAATATCTTTGGCGGTCGTTTGAATCTTTTCAAATTTGGAGACGTTTTTGACTGATTAATTTTCTAAAAACAAAAGCAGACAAATTGAAATACACGTTGTTTAATTTTTATGTAATTGTTTTTACAATAATTCTTTAAATTTACGAAGAAAGCAGGAGCTTTTCGAACCTAACCTAACTTTAAAATGCGCAGAATCGAAAGGCGCTCTCTATAAACGAGTGTCGGAACTTCGGACATTGGATTAGTTTTATTTCTTTTTTTGCTCCGAAATGAAAACAATTTTACAACAATAAGAAATAAGAGAATTTTGCACAATTGAAGTAATTTAATTTTAATATACGTACGTCAGTTGCAAAATATTTTTTTTCTTGATTATAGTGTAGTTTGGTAGTTTCTAACTAAAGTCATTGCGAGACTTCTTCGTATAAATTTTCTCATCGGTATAAACAACGAATCAGCTGTTCGTTAACAGGGACCTGTCATCGTCTGTCAGTTTGGTAAAAATCATAAAAAGTGACCAAAATCGCGTATCTAATCCAGAAAAAGAGATAACAAACGTCACAATCGTGTGTCAAACATTCTCAATCTCAATCAGAATTAATTTGCACTATTCTTTTTATCTTCTTATATCTATTGTAATTGAGCGTGACTAACTAAATTCTTTTGTTTCTCTTGATTCGTTTCGTTTTTTTTTTCGAGCGATATCTGTTTGATTGTTTTGCGAATTACAAGTGGGTCAGTCAGTGACAGTGATTTATCATTTGTTTTTATTACGCGAAGACACAACTGAAGACTCACCCCAGCATTGTTGATAGTTTATAGTTTATAGTTATTCGGTGATTGCTGACCTCAAGAAAAAGAACTTTAAAGCTCGGAGGAAAATAATTGTAGTAAAGTCGATGAAGTGTAAGGATGGAAGGAGCAACCGTTGGTGGAGTTCCGGTCGAATCTTTGACTGGAGAGTTGGCTGGAGTTTGGTCAGGATGGCGAGCTTCGGGCGACCGGGAAGTCGTGAGAGAGGCTTCTGCAAAAGGATTGCACATCAATCTTGCCTATAAGTTCCTGGCTCACAGAAGAGGATGTTCCCTCGAAGAGGCCAAGTCTTATTTTTCCAACGAGGTAGAAATTTGGGTGAATGAGCTGCTCAACAAACGTCAGGTGCACAGAGCTTCTCATGTCTTAAAGAATGTGGTGAGTACTTTTATTGAAAATTGAGCAAAATGTCGAAATTACTCAGCATTTATTTCATTGTTTTTAAATAATCAATCTTCCAAATCTTCCAAGTTTTCCAAAATAAGGAAGACAATTTTAAAAGAAAATCTTTTACTTCAGGGTAAAAATCCGCCTGAATTCATCTGCACTACTTGTTTAGAATGCAAAGAGCCATCCTTAAGAAATTATCTAGCTCGGCATTTAATAAACATTCAAGGCTTCGAGGAGGAACATCGTGAAGCATGGGAGATGATAAATTTAATAGCAGAGTACGAAGAAAGGCACAAGTAAGCTTCTAAAATAAAATCAACAAACTATATGTCAATTACATTTTTATCAAACTTTTTATAAATTTCTAGACTTCAGGGCGAACTGATATCCCACAAAAGTTTAGAAGAAATCATAAATCTGCCCACAAACGTGAAAAATTCTGTTTACGCCGAGTTGTACTTTGACACATTTAATCCGAAAATCGTAAACAAATTATCAAATAACGAAGTTTGGAACTATCTTCTGATAAATAATAGAGTTGATTTTGTGAAAAATTGGATCAGTATTAATTTTGAGTGTGATACAAAAGAAATTGCTGACGAGAATAAATTGGAGAAAAATTTTGGGAATTTGAAAATCACAGAGGAAATGATATCGTCAATCGAGAAATCGAATGCGATGGCTCCTGTTATTCTGACGACACTTAACTTTTTATGCAGGTGATTAAATAAAAATTAATTTAATAATAAAAAGTGTATAGCCAGCTGAATAAATTTTAAATTCCTTCAGGTTTGGAGTATTTACAAATAAGGAGCAAACAGATTTCAAATCAGTTTTGACCAGACTCTTCAGCAATTCAATCACGCCTTCCGAGTTTCACAAAATATTATCAAAAGAATCATGTAATATAAAAAAATATGAATTTTTGCATAAAGTGGAAGCTGTGAAGCATTCAAGAAATTATCTCGACAACAACGCACAATTTGATACAAAGAGTAAAAATTTACGTGATGCTTTGAATGAAATGTGCGACGAAACTAGTGAATCGCTCGAAGTTTTGGAACGAGGAATACTCGAAGCAATTTCCTATATTTCCAAAGACCCTTTGGAATTTTTAAACTCAAACTACGTAATAACATTTACCTTAATTTTACTGCAGCATTTAAAAGTAAGTAGTTTGAGTATCGATGGATTATTGCCAAAGGAAAAGTCATTAAAAGATATTTTCTCGGAGGAAAATGGTCTGAAAATTGGTGATGTGACGATTCCGAAAGAAATTCTGCAAAACGTTCTAGAGCGTCTGCCGAACTTAAAGACTGAAATTGAAGACAAGTCCTCGCAAATTAATATGACAATGTATCAACTTCTCGAAGGCTACAAAAAGTTGGACGCAAGTAGAGTTTTCATGTGGCGTCAGAAAAATGGAACCATGCCGAATTTTTCAAGCGAGTATTTAGTAAATAAATATGGGCACAAGGAAAAATTGACTTATATGAATTATTTGAAGGAGTCGAGACCAAATATGGCGTTCAGCCTTCTTCGTCGACAGGAAAACAAGTCCATGGGCAGCTTTTCTTCTAAAACGTAAATGTACTTCGAATTTTGCTTAATGGATTTTAAAAAATTAAACAAAATTTAATTTCTAGCTTTTGGATTTTAATTTTAATTTCAGGAAATCACAGGTTTCTCTCTCAGCGCACATTTTTGGTTTAAGACATTTAAACGAATTGGATGTGATCAGCAGTTGTGTGTCTTTTATTGAATTATTAGGCGTTGATTCGGAAAATTTTAGACTCCATGTGACGGTGGCTTATCAAGTTCGAAAAGAATTAAATATCTCTATTGGTAAATAAATTATCAAGTTAAATTTCTGATAGAAGAAGATTTCATAAAATTTGTTTTATATTTCAAATTCATTTCTGTTTTAGAAAGTTTGTTAGAGTCCGTAGTGTATAAAAATCAGCAAGACTTGGTTACAGTATTATTGCATTTGGAACGTAGTTTCAATTCAATACTGACCACTAATTTAATCAAGGAGGCTTCTGAATTCGTATCTGCTTTAAAAACGTGGGATATCGTTGTGCGTTTTGCAAGAGTCCATAACGTATCTCTTCCTACTTCCTTTCTCAGATTTTTGGCCTCACATGATGCGTGGATCGAATTTATTTTAGTCAGTCAAATATTTTTCTATCCTTCCGAACAGGTAAATAATTAAAATATAAGAGACTTTAATTCTAAATTTGATTATTTTCTCTCTGAAAATTAATTATCAATCATTTTTTTCAGATTTTGGAGAGCATGCGATTGTTTGAAAATTTCAATCTTCGAGAGCATTTATTATTATCGCTAAACAATCCTCATCTCCTAAGTTCAAATTCTTTTGGAGAAAGTTTTAAAGTTAAATCTCGTGATCCAAGGCAGGCTCTTTATTTCAAAATTGGAATGAAACAAGTACGTTTTTTTTCTTTTAACAAATTATTTTTTTTGGGTGCAGTTTAATATTAATTTGTCTTTTAATTAGGTTTCACCTGAATCAAGTCCTCCTGTTTCGGGAATTTGTAGTTCGCTTGACTCACATTCTTCAGTTTCTGATGGTTCGTTGGCGAATTTACGAGTTTGTTCGTTTATTAATGATTTGTGGTTAATTGTTCTGAAATGTCACCAAAGCCAGGATCCACCTGGTGCTTTGTTAAAGGCTTCTCGAACTCTGAAGTCGCCTATTCTTACTGTTTTGGCTTCTTGTTATGAAGTAAGAATAATTTAATTAGAATAAATAAGTTTTCATTAGAACGTTCTTTACTTTGATTTTATTTGTCTTCTTGATAGTCTTAACTAATAACTATCATTTTTATTGTATCAGCCATCATCTGCTGCAACACATTGTTACTTTTGGCTTATTGTTTCTGTGGGAGATCCAGATTTTTTTCTAAATTCGAAAGATTCTCTAGAAGATCAAGTTTGGTCAGCTAACAAAGTATTGAAACTTTTTGATGATTTGGTTTCTCGTGGATATGTCGGTACTCTTAACAAGGGTCTGAGTATTTTCATGCCAGTAAGTGAAATACTTTTTGTGATACAAGTTAATTTTAACCCTAGACAGTCACACTGGGTCAGTATGACCCTGAAATTTTTTTTCTTCTGAAACTGTCTCACCCTACATTTCTAGCTAAGAGAATTAAAGAAATAATAATTTTAAAGGGTTTTCGTGAAAAAATTTGAAATCTTGACTTTTTCAAGAATTTTTAAAAATATAATCCCACTTTAATTGTTATTTTATCTTAATGATAGTACATTCTACAATGTTTAAACCTCATCCCAGGATTTTTTCTGATTCAATAAAACTGTCAGTTTTTAAACTGCAGCTCATCAAAAATTGACTCAGGTCATAGTGACCCAGTGCGATGGTCTCGTTCGAAAAAAAAGGTGTGACTGTCTAGGGTTAAATAATGTAAAGTAATTCTCTTCTAAAAAATTACAGGAAAATCCTTTGAGGTTGTTCTCTGAGTTTTTGGTTGGAAGCTTGTGCTTGGGAGACTTTGAAGAATGTAAAACGAGTTTAATTAATTTTATTTCCAGTTGTTCAACTCTTAAATGCAACGTAAGTGGGGAACGTAAATATAGAGAAATATAGTGCAACGTAAATATAAGGGGAAATTTCTCTTTGCAATGATAATTTTTAAAAAGCGAAAATTTTTTTAGAAAATGATAGACTGGGAAACTGAAGAAACATATTTGGACAACGTTTATTGGATTGAAACGGTGGTAGTTAAATGCCTTATAACCGCCTTGGGAAAAAATTTTCAGAGTAGATGTTTACAAATAAAATTTTTGGAAGCTTTGATGTGTTGCGAATTTTCCAAGAATCTCACAGGTAAAAAATAGAGATACAATTTAATTAAAATACAACTTAATATAAATATTTATTCCCCATTATTCTTAACCGTATTTTTCTTACAGTTAATGCTCCAGATTTTAATTCACTATTAGAAATCATCAAAATCCTAATGAAAACCGACATTAAGTTCAATTTCTTGTCTTTCCACACTGTTGAGAACGAGCAAAATTTTAATGACGAAATAAAGAGATGCATCAACGAATTGCTAAAGAAGGAGAATTATACGAGTGCCTTAGAATTGTCAAAAGTCGCACAACTAAAACCATCTAAAATAATTCTTGCTCAGGTGATTATCCCTCTATTTCGAAAAATAATTTATAAATAATTTTACAATCAAGTTCTAATACTTTTCAATATTTTATCAGTATCGGCGTGAATTCAAGAAACGAACCGGAATTGTTGATCCAAATTTTTGGAAACGATGTTCAGCCGATTTTAAATTGCACAAAGTTTGTTACGAAAAGGCAGCCGAGTTCTTTGTGGAACATGCTGAAAAGGTTCAATCCTGCAAAGAAAGGTAATTTTTATATTTTAGAAATAATCCAAGATTATTTCCACAGGTTGTGAAGTAAACAAAATTTATTAAATTAATTACAAACTCAGGTTTGAAATTTTGAAACTGGCCTTGGAAATTCTGAAGGAAAATTCCAACGATCGCCAAACTTGCGATAAAGCAGAAATGGCGATGTGGAAGTCTTGCATTCTTGCTGGGCCTGAAAATATAGAAATTGAGAATCAGAAGGGAATTTTCAGTAAATTGAAAACTGAACTATTATCTGATTTGAATGGTTTACAAATCACCTGTACACTTTCTGATCCTCAGGAAAAAATTGCGATAGAATCGTTAATCAATAAATTATTAGATGCAGGAAAATTGGATACGGCACTTAGAATAAGTGCGATTTTTAATTACAAACATAAAGTAAGCAACTGAATCATATCTCAAATTATTTATCATTTTTATTGTGTATACATTTTTGTATTCATCTTTCTATTTTTCAGGACGTACAAATTTTAATGCTATGTTTAAGTCTTGCCGAGGGGGAAATTTTGCCCCATCAATTAACAGTTCAGCAGAGAATGCTGATTTCTGATTCAGAAAAGACAAAGCAGAGAATCGGAACTTTGAGAAACAGAGGACTTCCGAGATTATCTTCATCTTCTTCCCGTAATATATTTCTCTTCTTTGAAAAAAATTTAACTCTTGGTTAAATTGTGAAATAATTTCTGTTTATTTTTTATAGTGAATTTGTGTTTCTCTAATTTAAACTTAAGCGGCATTCATGAAGCTTGTGAATCATCCAGTGCAGTTAATCCAGAGCAATCAGATTGTATGATTTTATTATCAAAATTGTTGAAAAGTCTTCATTGCGGTGTCACTATAGGAACGAGAGTTGTGACTTGTTACAAACTAGCTATGAATTTGGGAAAAAGTTATCAAGCTTTATTGATTCTGGCCGATCCTATGAGACTTTTGCAAGAAATTGTTTTAAGCAATTATGATCGAACGTTGGAACTTGCGAGCGATATAATCACTGCATATCAAATTGGAAGCCGTGAAGTCGCTCAGTTTTTGGCTGAGGAGATTGTTGCTTCTATTACTCGAGTTGTAGAAGGTAAGAAAAAAAGTAATTTTAATTAATAATAATTAAATTAAGAGACAGGAAATTACGAGAAATTTTTTCCAGATGGAAGTAACGATTCTGCTATCTGGAGTTACCCTCTTGATATTAGTCTTCATTCTGTGATCGAATTATCCAAAGATACTTCAATTTTGGGATTGAAATTACTTGATATTGTTAGCAAATTATTAGGGCATTCGAACGGTGAAAAACGAAATGGTATAAATCAAGCAAAATATCTTATTGTATTAATAAAGCTTTTTCACTACCTATAATTATTTTACTTAAATTAATTTCTTTACAGTTATCACTCTCAAAATCGCTGTAGAATTGTTAATAAGGTCCCACGATTGTTTTACCACTTCTTGTAATATGGAAGGCATTGCTTCAGTTTTAAGAAAGTGCCAGCAGTTGGCAAATGCCCTGCAAAATTTGAAGCTCTGGAGTCTTCTGGTAAGTTAATTTGAAAAATAATTGTATAAATAAATTATTTTATCTATAAATCATTTTTTGTAGGTACGACTTGTTACCGGAGTCGGTCGATTTACGGAAATGAGTTACGTCTTTAAAATACTGAAGGAACATGACCAGTTCGAATTTTTATTAGGGAAGGGATTGGACAAGGTTCCTGGTTTAAGAATGGCTCTTCTCGATTTCGTAAAGCGCCACTGTCCAGAGAATAAGGAATTGTTGAATATAATTGCGCTCCATTTTCGTTTATATTATGAAATCGCTCTGACTTGGGAGAATGAAGCGCGAGAAATTATTAACGAATTGGTCACTGAAGCGAAAAAAGAATGTGCCAGGTCTCAATATTCTGGTCAAGTCGACGTTAGATTTTCGAGAAATGAAATTACAGAGAAGCGATTACAATTGGCTATTGCTAATTTCACGCACGCAACGCAGTATTTTTTACAGGTTATTATTAATTTATGTATTTAGTATATTTGTCTGGCTTTTTATAATTTCATAACAAACCATTTTTTACTTTTAGGACAATAAATTAAATTTGGCGAATCGTTGTTCGCACCAAGCTGAATTAGTAGCTCTTCAAATTTCCTTGCTGGTTGCAGTCCAGAAAACTCAGCAATTCGCCTGTATTTTAAATTTAAATAAAGAGGAAATGGACAAGGCAATCTGCCATTTTTTGAGCTTTCCTCAAGCACTGATTCTCGCAAGAGCTTATAATCACCATATAGATTGGACGAATGCTGTTTATAATCATTGTCTTGTTCAAGGAGAAACCAAGTATTTAAAAGAATTTGTATCGTCTAATAGATTTACGACGTCCATTGTTCGTGATTGTGTAAGAAGGTACGGAAAGTTTTTTAATCTTTAGAATGATGGATAAAATCATAATAATTCTGCTGGACTAAATTATCTATTTTTCCTAATTTAATTTAGATTTCGTCTCGAGAAGAACATCACACAATCCATGACAATTAATATGCGAATGTTGGTGGCTCAGTTAAATGACACAGAATGCAAATACGTTGTAGCAAGCCAACTCGGATTTAAAGATATTATCGAAAAGATGCTGGAAACTCCGGCTATTGGTTTATATCTAAAAGATACTGTCTGGAGAAAACGATACGACGAGTCAGATTTCATAAGATAGCTTTTCGTTAATAATTTCCTGAAAAAGGAATTGGGTATTAAAGTTTTTAGCAGGGATCCGAAAGAAATTAGGGGTCATTTTTCGATATTTTCCAATTATTCCTAAAAATTCAAAATAGTTTGGCCAAATATTCAGTTGAGTATAAGAAAGTGCTGTAATATTGCAGAACCACCGAGTTACAATGTCGAAATTGTGTTTCATCAAAGTTTTACGTCGACAGAAACGAAAATGCCTCATAATCTAAAGATTCTCCCTCGGTAGTTTTATAATATATCAGTACTTTCTCGTATTCAGCTGAATACTTCGCCAAATTATTTTGAATTTATAGAAATAATTGGAAAATATCGAAAAATGACCCTTAATTTCGTTGGGATCCCTGGTTTTTAGACTCTATTTGAATAATATACTCTCAGTGGTACGTAGAGAATTTATCTCAAGTGACAATATTCAATGTACATAAGACAAACTGTTATCTCAAACGTATTTTTTGTACGATACTCGTTTTCAAATAAATTTTATGTATTTTCTTATTACAATATGAGCAACGCTTTTTTCTCAGTTAGCAAATTAAATTTATTTTTTATTTTAAAGTAAACTAATTTGACTTTGAATAGCTTATAGATAAAAGAAAATTTCATTTCCAACAGATTTTCGTTTTATTTGTGGATGATATTTTGATTTCGCTAGTAGTTTGTTTCTTCTTGCAGCTTGAAAAGTTTAAAAGGTCACTTTGTACTTACCTGCTTATCATCGTTTATAATTAAAGACTTTGTGCAATTAGAAGCATGACAAGTTGTCTTTCTTTGACATCTAGTCCTTAGTTTATAATCGACATAATAAATTTGCCTTGAATCTACAAGGGGAAGATTAAAAGCAAAAATGATTCTAAATAATTATTTTGAACAGGAAAAGAATTGGAATGAAATATTTTTATTGAAGACAAAGTGGATTTTAATTAAAATATAAGAATAAAATTATGAAGGTAATTCAATATTTAAAATTGATAAAAAAATACAAATTCGGAGGAAAGAAATACAAATGTTTGTATTTTTTACTATCAGTAAAAGCTGAATAATATGAAAGAAGGGAGGAGTTATCTAATCCGTCTTTTATTCGGCATCCGTCAGTGAACATCATTCTTATCTCTTATGCCAGTCAGTTTACTGATATCTACGTGAAAGTGTGGTGTAGTCGTCTCGTGTGTGCATTTTCCAGGAAGAAACAGCATCAAATGAATTTCGACTTTTTTATTTTCTTACGAATATCTTAGTTTTATCTAAATTTACACACAGAGAGGATGAGTCATTCACAGAAGCACATTTTTCATTAACTGGATAAACCTAAAGTGAGTAGATAAATAATGAAAAATTTTAATGAATTAATGAATTTATTATTATTATTAACATTGGATTCAATTGCATTATAATTTAATATTTTAAATAAATATTTTTAATAGTTTAATAAATATTATGAAGATGCTACTTTCCCATATCTTTGATAGTATAATAATTTAACGTCTGATTATCATCATTTAAAGACGTTTGAAATTTTTGGAAGCCACAGATAACTTTTAGTCTCAGAGACAATGAAAATTCCTGTGCTAAATATTTTTCATGATTGAGAAAATATCAAAAAGCCTAATTCTAATTTATGAAAAAAATATGATTTTAAAAGTAAAGTAGCCTTTCAGTTTTATTATTAAATTTTTATGAGATAAAATAATTTTTTTAATTCATCAACCAATAAAGAATCTCATTGTCTTTTTAATTGTTGTATATGACAAAAGATTTTGCGATCTAAGTCGGACTTTGTATCTGATAATTTCGATTGGGCGATTCTTAATCGTTCAAGTCCGATTACTAACCTTCGGTTAAGGGCATGTGATACATAATGATGTCACGAATTACCGACCGATTTTTTATTTATATTCAGCGGGTTTATTAAGAGAAAAATGCAGCTGAAATAATGCTGAAATTTTGGGAAATAATAAATAATATATCAACGAATTGATGTTTGGTACATTTCAGTTTTTATTTTAAAAATAAAATAAAATTATTTTTGAAATTTTTTTTTCAAAATAAAAACTGAAATTCACGAGACATCAATTCCTTGATATATTCTTTATTATTTCCCAAAATTTCAGCATTACATTTGTATTGCTTACCTAATAAATCCGCTGAATATAAATAAAAAATTGGTCGGTAATTCCTGACGTCATTATGTATCACATACCCTTAACGCACTAATCAACTTAAATTGAAACTGGTCAGTCGTACAGAATAATTTAGATTAAAATGTAGGCGTATATATTGTAGTTTGCCTGTTCATTTCAAAATGAAATATTAAAATTTATTAGCATTCAAATATTAACACAACAAAAAAGAAATTTTTTTGTAATAAAAGAGTTATTCAAAAGTTGTGTAGTTATGCATAAAAATTAACTTCATGTTACGATTTTTGCATAACAAAATTTTAAAAAAGTAATTTTTTTCTTATGTTTATATTATTGTATTAAAAATGTAAATTTACAGGATAAGAACAGATTTTTTCTTTTTAAATGAAAAAAGTATAAAATTTAAATTTGAAAAGCGCCCTTTGCTAAAAAAAAGGCACTAAATTGCTCCGAAAATTCATCAGCTGATTTTTGACTGATGTTGACAGTATATATAGGCATTCACATAGAAGAAAGGTCTAATAAAGAAAGCCCAAAATGATACTTATTTAACACAATAAATATTAAAATTTGACAATCGACAAAATCGTGCAAAGAGTTTAATTTAGTGCGTCTATAAAATAAAAAAATATCGATAAAAGTGCAGCAAACTTTGGCTCTTTTATTGATATCCTTGACATCAATTTGTCACAATTCTCATGTGTATAAATAAAAAAAATATAAAAAATTGACAAATTTCGTTGTGTTGAAAAGGAGGACATCAACAAATCACTGTCATCAAATTATTTCATTAAAGCACATTAAAGATTCATTCTAACATAAAGGATAAATTGCTGCTTGGTGATCGAGTTTGACATTATTTTCATTTTATTTATTCGAAAATATATTTTTATTTAAATCTAGAAAGTTCTTTTTCGTCCTAATATTAGTAGAAACATTTTAAAATATATTTACGTTAAACCATAATCATTAATCGACTGTATTGACAGGTCAATAACCTGTAAACAATTGTAAAAAATAACCCTAACCTTAAACTTTTGAAAGATAAAAAACGCGTACTTTTTAAGCTTTTCATTATCCTTGCTTTGCCAGTTCTCAAATAAATCTCACAGAATAAATGTGAATTAAAATAATAAGTTTTTTTCAACTATACATATCAAGTTAATGGTTAAAAAATTAATTCTTGTATTTTGAAATTTAGAAGTCACCTGTTTTCCATTGTCTTAACATAGAAATGAGGTGTCGTCTCAATTTGAAGTAATGAAATGAATCAAATTTATCATCAATCAAAATTAAAATACGTAAACAAATATTCACCAATGGAGTTTTTATAATTTTAGGCCCAAAAAGTCGACGAATTTGGTTGAAGTAATGCTGCTCCTTAAATGTGAAACTTGAAAATCTACGTTTTCATGAAAAAATGGAAATAGAACAGATTGCTCGGAAGAGATCTTTTGGAGATTTCCTGCAATTAATACCAGAAAGAATCTCACAAATTGTGGAACACTTTTTCTATCAGTAAGATAAAAAAATGAAAACTCCCTGATTTACTATTTTTAATTTAATTTCTATGATTTTTATGTATTTTTATTTTTACAGACTCGGTCTTAAAATCACTCGACACCCGAAAAGATGGATAATCGGTTCTTTAATAGCAATTGCACTTTGTGTCGTGGGAATTTACCGATTCAGACAGGAAAAAAATCCTTTAAAATTATGGGTTCCTCCAGATTCAGACTTTCTTCGAGACACAGAATGGCTGATATCTCAGTTTGGAGAGGCTCAACGACTGGAAACAATTATATTGACTGGGGATGATGTATTAACTCCAGAGGCTCTTTACGAGGTATTGATTATAACTGCGAAAATTATTTACCTGCACTGAATTCTAAAATTATATTAATGATATAATTTTATTTATAACGATTTTAATCTTCAGTTAAATAAGGTAACGACTAGAATCTTAGCTGTTCAGACAGAAGATCATCCTAAAGTTGCCTGGACCGACGTGTGTTTCAAGTACTGAATCTATAGTTTCTATTTTTTCAATTCTATAATTTATTGAACTCGTAATGAACTAAATTTTAAATATAAAAAACAAGTTGAAAAGCCTATTTTTAATTTACAGAGTTCCAGTCGTTACAAGAGTTAGCTCCAGAGAAAGGAGAGACATCGGCGACTTAGACGATGACTTTTTCGAAGAAGAACCTGCAGCACGAATAAACAAAACAGCATTTGAACCAAGTGTTCATGCCTCCTCAAAAACTTACTGCATGATTTTTAATAGCTTTCAAAAAGCTTGCCTTTTCTTGAGTATTCTCGACATTTGGGAATTTGATTCCGATTTAATTAGATCTCAGACCAAGGAAGATATTATTAGAAAATTAAACTCTACTCAGGTGAGTCCTACATTAGGCCATCCCATAAATTACATAGAACTTCTGGGAGGAATAACAAGAGACGAGGCAGGAAGAATTATTTCTGCAAAGGCTGTGAAAACGGAATTCATGGTTCATGTGAACTTTTCGAATATCAATATGGAAGAAATGGGCAACGATGCTGGAACGGCCGACTGGGTAAGGTGAGTTTATTTCTACCAATGATACTTCATTAATTTTTTCTAGTTTCAAGATATTCATTTTCCTCTCACAGGCAACAAAAGATGTTCTTAGATGGGAGTCTGCATTTCTCAGAGATCTGTATCAAAGTAAGGAACAACTGGAACAAGAAGAAAACAATAATCTTTTTCTCTGGTATGAAGCCGGAAGGAGTTTCGGAGATATAAGTTCGTCGACTATGTTTCAAGACGCTGACAAATTAGCTGTAGGAATTATTTTGATGTTTTTCTATGTGCAGATTGTACTTTCTAATTTCAATTGGATCGAATGGCGAGTGAGTATTTTGTTGCATTCTGAGTTTTAAAATATTCTTGAATAATTCAATTGTCTTTTAAGGATTATCTTACTTTTTAAAAAGGCTTTCGTCTAAATTGTACATCTTTTCAGTTTTGCCTTTCAATCATTGCTCTCTTGTGTATCGGTGCTGCTTTTATAGCAGCGATAGGCATCTGCTCTCTTTTTGGAGTACCTTATGGCCCGGTTCATAATTCCTTACCATTTATGTTAATGGGCCTTGGAGTGGATGACACTTTTGTCATGGCCGCTTCCTGGGAACAAGTGCTCTCTGAAAAAACAAATCGAGTGAAACCTTTGCAAGAAAGAGTCGCTTTAATGTTGAGCCATGCTGGCTCTGCTATTTCCATCACTTCTCTTACCGATGTCGTCGCCTTCATCATTGGCACATCAACTGTAAGATTCAGAAAAAAATTAATTTCCTTAGTATCTTTAAAATTAAGAACGTCCTATTTATTACTTTTATTTTCAGATTCTGCCTTGTCTGCAGTCATTTTGCATTTACGCAGCAGTTGGAGTTCTCGTAACTTTCCTACTTCAAGTGACAATATTTGTTGCTTTCTTTATGATGGATACAAAACGAATAGAGGAAAAGAGAAACGGTGCAATTCCTTGTATCGTACATTCAAATTACCAGCTACCAGAACTGGGAACTAAACACTCGATATCCTGGACGTTTATAGACAGAATGTATTCTAAAGTCGTTCTGACTCCACCAGGAAAAATAATTATTCTCGCTGTTACGATAATATTAGCAAGTTTCGGAGGATTGGGATCTTATCAATTAGAACAGTGGTTTGACCCAATATGGTTTCTACCAAAAGGAACTTATCTCAGCGACTATATTCAGGTTCGCAACAAGGAATTCCCGGAAAGAGGCCAACCTGCTTATGTGTTCTTATCAGAAGTTGACGTTCCCACGAATTTTCCTAGGATAATTGATCTCGTTGAAGATTTGAAAAATCTAACTTATATAGAGAGTGTCAAGTCCTGGCCTCACGACTTTGCAAAATTTGTTGATACTTATTACGGAAAGGGTAGATATTAACCCTAATTAAATCTTGTTACGATTTAAAATTTTTTAAAGAACTTTTGTGGTTTATAAATTATTTGACTTTTGCAGATCTGACAAAGACAATAATCGAATCAAAGCAATTTAATTTCTACTTATCAAAGTTCCTCTTTAGTCGAAAAGGAGGCAAGTACCAAGGAAATTTTCGATTTGCTGGCAACTTGACTTGCGGAATAAATACTCCGAGAATTCTTATTACAAGCATAGACTTTTCGTTCTTTAAATTCTCAACTCCCTACGAATGGATTCCAGCCATGGACGAAAGTAAGAGAATCGTCTCGGAAGTCAGGATTGATGGATTCAAGACTGTCTGGAGTAAAATGTTCGCTTCGTGGGTCACTGACAAGGTTATTGCTCAAGAGGTCACGAGGAATATTCTTCTGGCTTTGATTTGCGTCATGGGAATGACAACTTTATTAATCGCTGAACTCCAAACTTGCTTTTGGATTTTGCTTTGCGTTTTGCTGACTCTGTTGGACGTTTGTGGATTCATGTTTTATTGGGGACTGACCATAGATATCGTTTCTTGTATAGGTATTAAATGTTGAAAATTAATTATGACGTTTCCAAATTGAAAAAATACACTGATTTGGGATATTTTTCCAGGTTTGGAATTAGCAGTCGGATTAAGTGTCGACTATGCGGCTCACGTCGCTCATGCATTCCTGATCGCCAGATCACATGATGGAAAATTAAATAGAAGATCCAGAGTTTTGACTGCAGTTCGACACATCGGAGCTGCAGTTACTTATGGAGCAGGCTCAACTTTACTGGCACTTTCGTTGCTTGTTTTTTCTCGAGCTTACGTGTTTCAGGCTTTCTTTAAAATATTTCTTTTAGTGATAGTTTTCGGACTTTGGCACGGTTTATTGCTTTTGCCAGTGGTTCTGAGTACAATCGGACCTCGAAGTCTTTACAGGGAGGTGGAAATTCAAGAGAGAGAACTCCAGACAATTAAAGAACCGAAAGAACCCACCGAAGAGGCCAGCATTCCTCTAAACAAATCCTAAAATTCTACACGACAAATTTTAGAAAAGATCATTATATTTTCGATAGTATTTATTTGTATTCCAAGCATACAATGCGACTAGGCTTAGGTTTTAAATTTTTAATAAAACTGTTTATACAAAAAATGAGCAGTTACTTGAAAGCAAAGACCCTGTTCGGAATATTTTAGGATAATTTCCTTATGTTTTATTCCTTTTTTTTACATTCTCATCACTATAAAAGTGAATTAGATTTGTGTAAAATTTTTAAACTGAAAATTGGAATATGAAAAAATATGCATAATATAATTTGAAAAATAATTCAGAATAGACAAATTCAATGAAATCGAATTTGAAAAAAAAAACTAAATCAGAGATCTTGCTGATTTGAAAACACATGAGAATTTTCAAATTTCCTTTTTTCGCTTTTTCTTAATACTCATTAAGATTCGTTTCGCAACAAAATTTTAAAGACTCTTTATTTTATAATTATTAAATGTCAAGATTAAAAAATCCTTAAATGATCTCGAATTTCGTACAATTTTATTGACTCCTATTTACATGATATATAGTCTAAGCGCAAAATATAGACTGTTTGATACCTAGTTTCAAATTCATTGCCACTCAAAAAGCATCAGTTATTCTTAGATTATACAACTGAAAACACCAACATTTTTCTGTACACGTAAATATTTTCCTCATTTGTACTTATAGTTTATCTTATCTCAACAGAGATCACACTTGCAATCACACAACCTTGAAATTTTAATAATCAAACAAAGTCACACATCTTTGTAAATTCTTTTTACAGTGTCACATTACCGGACAGGTATGCGAATAAATATTATGCTCCTGACAGTTTTTCTTTTTTAAGTACTGTGATGTTCAACCAATAAAAAGTATCACAGAATACTCTTCGTCTATAGATGATTAACCTCATTTTGACTAAAATATAATACTTTTCCCTTACGAATTGATTAAATAGTAAACAATAAAAGGTCGGTAAAAATTCTTTCGCTACTTTATACTTACACCTAAAATTGTGCTGACTCGTTGAGGAATTGTGAACGAGTTCATTATTGTCTCCTTTCTAATAAATTGGGAACCCATGGAATAAATACACTGACCACCGGATTGACGGCACACTGATCGATGGCACCGTTCACGCTTCACTGATTCTGTCTCCCCCGAGCGTCCCTTGACCGGCCTACATCGCTCGGGCAATCTCGGCCGCCAGACGTTGTTTACATCACGGCTCTCTGCGCATTTACTTTTGTACGTTCAGAGACTATATACGCGGTCCTGAAGACTGCTCGCTCGAATAGGCTCGGATCGATGACACTTTACCCCCTAGCCGTGCCGTCAATCCGGTGGTCAGTGTAGTGTGATTTTTCAGCAGATCAAAATCGTAAATGTAAAGTGGCTGACTTTCAAATTAATCTTTGTTTTTCGAATTATTACATTGGTTAATTGACGTTGGAATGTGAAGTAAAAAAAGACGAGATCTTAGCCATTAGGAGACACAATTTCAAAATCTAGAGAGTTGTTAACTTCTTGATCGTACGACTTTCCAAACCGAGAGTGGTCTCGCTTGCAAAAACTCTATTTTTCTCCTACCCCACTTGAACCACAAGCAACCTATGATGAAGCACAAAATGATTTCTATATAATAGCCGTCTAATTGTACATTGCAGGCTCCACTGTTTTTAACACAGAGCTGAAAAGGAAAATTGGAAATAATTAGAAATTCAAGTTCTAAATTCATAGAAAGATTGAAACTGATGTTTCATTAATTTTATTACCTCTTTTTCTGCGTTCGTGCTGCAATCGTTGGAAGGATCATTGCTGCATTGCCTGAAAGTTAGAGCATCCACAAACCAGAGAGCCGCTGTTGTTGGCCAGTTCCCTCCGAGATTTGCTATTGTGTTTAAAAACGTCATGTACGTTCCACCGACAGCGGGATCACTGATTTTCGCAAAGAAAGCCATGGAGGCGACAAACATACTACTTATGCAAATCTAGAATAAAAAAGAATTTGAATAAAATTAGAATTCAATTTTTTTAAAAATATTTGTATCGTGTGAATGGGATTCTTACCTGATGTAGGAAATACACCATAATTAAACCGATAAAGTAATATCCAGGTACTTCTCCATTTCCTACGATATAGGGCGTCACCCAGACTAAGGCGCCGGCGACTAAACCAAACGCCAATCTGCAAAGAAATCAAAATGTAGGATATTTAAGTTTAGATAAATTTTCTTTGAAGAATATTTAAAAATTGTTTACATTACCTGTATGGTATAGCCATTGAGTACACGTTCATCGGTTTTGGTCCCGCTGTATACTTAGATATAACAACTGGCAAAATGATTTGTAAAGGAATCATGGGAACGACAATCATAGCAAACTTCTCTTTTGGAATTCCAGCCTCTACGAGTTTTAAACTCGTCACTGCATCGCAAGCCGAGAATCCAATCTGAAAATGATTACTTATCAGAATTTTAAATACGTATTTTATTATTATAAGTATTTTAAATTTAATCTTCACATATGAATATAATTTAAAAAGAATTTTCGCAACGGACCTTTGCAGTTAGCAGAAACAAGATCATATTCTTCATGCTTGGTAACTTCACAATTGTCCAGAGCAATTTGAAAGCTTGTCTGATATCCATGTCTACCTGAACGTCTTTAGTATTTATCCTTGTATTCTCGTGTTTCAACAAGGCAATTAAACTAGTTGTGATAATAAATACCCATCCCCAAAAGTACAAAAATCCTGAAAGAAAGAGATACGATTCGTTAAAATCTATACTAGATTTTAATTGAAAGTTTTAAATCAGATATTTTTATTTTTGAAATGCATAGTTTACCTGGCAAAGTAAGAATTCCTTTGTCCGAGGGCATAGATCTGAGATAGTCATTGCAGAACTTGGCAGACTCTAAGGCCATGAAGAGAACATAGCCAAGAAAATATCCTGCAGTTTGACCAACGCTGTTGCAAGTCGATGCATATCCCACGTTGCATCTGAAATTTATATAAATAGAAAATAAAGAAGAGAATTGTAGATACTGTTTTTTGGTTTTTGAATGGTTTATTCTAATTTTACAAACCGTTTGAGCATTGTGAGGGCCCAGCCATCGACGACTATGTCCTGAGTCGCGGCCAGGACATTTAAGGAAAAAAATAAGGTTGTTAGGAGGCCTATGTTCAGGCTTTCATCTTCATTCCCCATCCATCTGTCCACGTGTCCAGAAAGAAAGAGCATAAATAATCCCATTAAATACTGGATTGGAACAAGCCATGTTTTCCTGCGGCCGAATTGTCGTAGATATACGGAATCGACTATCGGTGCCCACAGAAGCTTCAGTGAAAAGGGCCAATTCACTAAACTAAACTCTGCCTGTAAAACAATTTTTATCTGATTCGTTGCTAAATTAACATTTAACAAAACTTAATTCTAGTCAAGCTGTATAGTATAAAATAATTTAAAACAAAAAGAATTTATTGAAAGTTTTAAAATGATAGCTCAGAAAAAATTTTCATTTTTTATGTATGAAAATAACTTGTTTTGTTTAATTAACGATTACCAGCTTAATGTGTATTTTACCTGTAATTAAAATACTTTTGAAAGTGATAAGGGAGACATTTATTCAACTCTTGGAAATGCTTGAAACATTTTTAATTTTTGTCTTTTTTAAAAACGATATGCAAAATTATTACTACTAATTCTACTTTTAAAACTCAAAGATTTTTTGGTTTATCATATTCAACTTTGAATCTTTCGAAGAGGTGACATATTTAAAGTTTAGAAAATAATTGAGAGCAGGAATGGCAAGGGAATTAATTTAACCTTGTGCATTTTAAAATAATTAAAATAGATATGAATTGTGCCTTAAAGTTAAATGTCACAATTTTGGTCATTTTACAAGATTTTCATCTAAAAAATAAAACTTTAAAAGAAGGAAAAGACAAACAGATATAATAAATAAATAAATTGATGATTCTTACCTGTTGACGATAGGAAACACTTCTGTTTTGGAGCAGCATAGGAATGGCAGCACTTAAGCCAAGTGGTATTCCTTGCAGAAGGTATAAACAAAATAAAATAACGATACTTCTTTCATCGCCACGTATGTCCCCATGCTCGTGGTTCTCAACGACTTCGCCGGAACCTTCTTCGAGCATGTTCTCTTTTTCCATTCTTCTTTTCATTTTATTCTTCCAAATTGAAAAATCCTAACTAAAATCAAAATATACAACTGTTTTTTACAGTATTTGCAAAAACCCCTAGTCTAAAGCTCCAAAAGCTCAATTGTACAACTCTGTTTTTAAAAAAATTCACAACTCCAAAATACATTCGCGGTTTCTAGAGGTTAGGTTGCAAAACTTTTATACGGAATCATGCAAGAGAATAATGTTTTAAAAACCAAAAGTCGAGGTTTATTAGGCGGCACTGATAGAAATGTAGACATTATTCATCCAATTACTGTGATTCCAGGCCGAGTGCATGTATAATTTATAATAAACACGAATTAATCAGTCAAGCCTGGCCTCCTGATCCTTTTTTAACCTCTTTGTAACGACGTGCCAGGAATCAACATTACGATTTAGTTATAAAAATGAAGCACAGACTACGCGAATAAACTTCTTTCATTGTGCGAAAATAGTCGTTTTGTAAAAAAAAGTCACGTCAACCGATTGTTTCCAGATGCAACACAATTCGAAGCTAGGATTAATTATTAATGACAGGAACACGTTGACAACAAACAGTTATGTCATGCTTCCGTGAAGGTTTGTTCACTATGCTCTTGTGAAACACAATTCTGTCGAGTTCGCGCATTTATCAGCTGATGCCACTTGTTTGTACAGTTTGTGACATTAGTTCTTTTTTAAATTATTCTTTTTTAGAGTATTTTTCTCGTAAACATATCTCTATAAACTTGGAGGTTATGTTTCTTTTAGGTTAATTAGCCTTGATTATAATGAAACCTTTTAACTTATAGAAATAAGTTTTGAATTGATTTCTACTATTTTTACAAAATAAGAAAAACACAGTGGACTACTGTACATTTCAGCAGTTTTTCTTTGACGTCATTTCGTTGCAACTTTTGATTGGCTGATTCAATGTGCATGCGTGTGGACCTACCTGATTTATTACATTGTGTTCTTTTATCACACGACATGTGCCACGTTGTTTCATTTGAGCTTGGGACACGTCACCACAAACAATTTTTTAATTTTTACGAAAATTTCGCCTTTTTAAAAATATTTTCTTTGTTTAAAACTAAAATATTCAATTTTTAAGCACAGTGAAAAATTACCATTCCGAAACATTAAGGATATCAAAGTCAAAGGTATTGTAAATACATAGATGATTTCTTAATAAATATATTATATCAATTATACATGTATTATTTAGTATAATAAATATAGTATATTATTACTAAGATAAAATGATTGTTTATATCGTAGTATCACGGAAAATTATAGGCTAGGGACACAATATTTTATATCAATTATTATTCACAGTATTATTGATCATTATTTAAAGTTCAAATAAGGGCGCCAATATGAATTGTGTTCGGCGCATGCGTACTAGATTGAATTTAAATTTAAATATCGAATATAATATCGATTGTTTAAAAATCGAACTTGAATTTAAAAAATTTGTTTTTTGTCAAAAATTTGTGAAAAACTGTGTATAATTCATTTAATTAAAAAACTAATATTAATATTAAAATCTAAAATTTTGTTTCAAGTCGGATAGGCTGTATTTATAATTTATAAATATAAACGTATACGAATATTATTATGCAGGGTTGGGCGGGAAGTCCTTTTACAGGAACAAAATCCCTTTTTCAATTTCGGCAGATTTTTTTGTTTTATTTCTTGAGAAAACTTCCGAACCAAATTATTATCATTTACTTTCAACATATTTATTCGGAAAATATTTTCAATCATGAAAAACCTGTTGTCATGTTTTCTTTTAATGAGAAAGAAGAATGATACAAAATTATTTGAATATACATCCTAAAAAGGTACTAAGTATCAAAACTTATGTTAGTGGAAAATATTTATAACTAAATATGGATTTGCATAAAATGAATATGAGAATAAGACAGATTTTTAATTTGAAAAAATATTTAAAAAATTTTAAGATTCTAACATGTTGCATATAAACACTGCACAATCCCGCCCTTCTAATCCAACGACGGTGGCTAATTTAATCAACTTTTTCATACTTCCATCTACGTAGTCAGCATCAAGAATGTTTTTCTGGATACTAAAAGAAAAAAAGAAAAAAATACATGATTAAAAAATTTTCAAAATAATATTTTTTAATTGAGAAAAAAATTAAATACGTACAGGCTCATAAACCACTTTTCCAAATTATGTAAAGTGCTTTTGTCTCCTTTCAAGACGTCTGCGTGTTTTTCTAAATCTGTAATATAATCGTTTTGCACTTCACAAGCCAAACGAGCTACACAATGTGGAGTAATTGTATATTCTGGTCCAATAGTTTCTCCAGAAGTCTAATTTATTTAAAAACAAAGAAAAAATAAACAAATAATGTTTATTAAATTCAATTCCTTTTTGTTATTAATATGAATTTTTTTTATACCTTTGACATATAATTCTTCAATACTTTCAGAGGAAAATTTATGGATTCTTTATTCAAATGGTCATCAACATCGCGTTTTTTTCTACCGGAAATGACACCTATGGGCAGAAGGACGGGATTTGTTGCTAAAGCTGCGGCAGCACCGATCAAAGCAACACCCGCAAGCGCTTTCAAAGCAACCGCCTGAAAAAAAATTTGCACGACCTTTTATATTTTATGTTATTTAAGAAGAAAAAATTACAATTCTATTTTTGCAGAAGCAAAAAGTTTATTTTCTTATATAACAAAAATTCTTTAACAAAATTTAATTATAAACTAATTAAATTCATTTGTACTTTCATTAAATTAAAATTTATTATCTATATTATAAATAGTCTAATTCCTGTTTTCAAGTCCTAGTACAATTTTTGGCACATCTTATAGCTCAAAATAAAAGAAAATCATAATAAGTAAACTTCAATTTTCTACAAATAATTAAATAAATAATAAATTAACAAATAAATAAATAGTACATTCAAAATTTAAAATACAATTAAAATGATCTTTTTAGAACATTGCAGTTCTATTACAAAAATTTCTAATTAAATTTGAAATTAAACTAGAATATCTAAGCAAAAGCAATTATGTTTGCTATAAACTAAAATAATTATTGAGATTACCGCCTTCTTGTTTACAAAGTATTAATTTTAAATTTAAATTTGATCTTGTTGAAATTGAATGAAATCGTCCAGTTACTATCTTTATCTTTAATATTGAAATCTTCATTTTCTAAATTTTCCCTTTCTTCTTCTTCTACATTTATCCAATTGTCCTCATTTTCATTTTCTAAATCTTCTAAATTTTCAAAATTTATTTCTTCAACATCTTCTAAATTTACCTGTTGTGTAGCAAGATGCGAAGGGGATGGATGACCATTTTCTCCAAATCCTGATTCTTGGTTACCAAGTTCGTAACCATCTCCATAGCCACTAGAACCTCCATATCCTGGTCTTCCATATTCGCTTTCCCCATAATTAACCCCACTGTGTTTATCACCTAATCCACCAAATTTATTGCCTAATCCAAATTTGTTTGTTAATCCACCCAATCCACCAAATTTATTTCCTAATCCACCGAATTTATCACCCAATCCACCAAATTTGCCTCCTCCTAATACACCGAAATTCAAATTGGCTTTGTTATTTCCGTAGTTGGAATTCTCGCTGTTGTAGAAGGGTCGTTGGTACCTGTAATTTATTTACTCTTGTACATTTAGTCTCGCTCTCGCAAAATACGAATTTTCTTGATAATTAGTGTAATTACTGTCTTGAGTGCATTACCTGTCTGAAGTGGTTTGACTTCCGGCGTAAGATCCTCCGTAACTCTCGTGTCTTCCGTTATTATCTCCGAGTCCAGAAGGGTGACTTGAACTTTGCCATCCATACCTTCTGCGGCAATAAAATAATTATTCATGATTTATAATTATTTAATATCTTTTAAAATACATCCAAAGAATTCTTCAGGAATTTTCAGGAAATAGTTGTAGGAAAGTTTTCTTGTAGTTGTAGGAAGTAGTTAGGAAAGCATTTCTTTGGAATTATGACGAAAGTTAGATGGACTTTAGATTGAACTGATATGGAAATTTGTATCTATAATTGTATCTATATTTATACCTATATTTGTATCTATATTTGTATCTATAATTTGTATGTATAATTTGTAATTTTTATATAAATTTTTTGCCAAATGATTTTTTAGAACTAAAAAAATAATTTTATTAAAGTAATTAATAATAAATTTATTAATAATGCTTTTTTTGTCATAAATATATTTTTACCCCTCATCCTGATAATGTCCATATCGTAGATGCTTTTCTCGTTCATTATCTGAGCTACTTTTTCTGACATCTGCTTCAGACCGGGCTGAGACATTGGTATTGAGTTTTTGACCACAGCATACGGGACTTGCAATCGAAAAATTTTTTTTTATTAAAAAAAACTTTTTTATAAGCAGAAAATAAGAAAGAGTAAAATAGATAATTTGTCTAAATGATAGAGTTCTGAAATCTAGAATACAGCAACAGAATTAATGAATTTATTATGGTAAAGAATTAAAAAGAACAGAAATTAAAGAGAAAAAAGGGTATTATCAAAAAAACTTTGATTTTGGTTAATTATTATACAATTACAAATTTTATCGTATTTGTTGTATTTGTTGGTCCAGAAACCTTCTTTAGAACATGTGACCGAATCCATTTCAAATCAGGCAGACAGTGCAACTTCAAGTCACAGAATCGGTCGTCTATGAAATACGTTGTTTTTCAAAGGAAATAAGAAGACATGTATTTTACCGTTTTGAGAAAAAATACATTTCCGCGAAGTTATGAGTATTTGAATTTTAAACCTCTTTTTTAAAAAAAATACACAACATTTTTCTTTAAACTTTTATAACTTTAGACTCAATTAAAATATGTGAGTTTCCTTTCCTAATCATGGTGAGGTTTATTGGCCTCTTTCAAAATCCTGCAGAAAATTAGAAAAATATTGGAAATTCACAAAATGGCGACGGGTTTTCTGAAAAAATTGAAAGACGGTTTCCTCAAAAAACCCACCTTATTTTTTGCCCAAATTTTTCGCTGAATCGGTACTCATATGATGAAGAAAATAAATAAGTTTTATGCGGGCTAAACTACTTTTGTAAACAGGAGAATTCTTTTTAATGAAATCGAATTTTCGAATTTTTCTCATAACTGACGGTACATACAAAAAAATATCAACAAAAAAGTTTGATGCTTTAAAAAAGTTCTACGCAAAATTCCTCTTACTCTTTTATGATATCTTGCAACGTTTGTGAGAAAGATTCGAAATTGTGATTTTGTATTCTGTTTTATTATTTGCTATTCTGTTTTACAAAAACAGAAATTGTCCTGGACTCAAAAATGGTTTGACCAACATAATACTCGCTGGATGGTTTCCTGATGTAAACATAAATTTTTAAAAAATATTTGTTAAAATTAAAAAGATGTGTTTTACGATGAAATCGCCATTTTATGTTTGCAGAATTCAATTTAAAAAATAAGATAGATTATATTGAAAAAACCTTTTTATTATTTTCAAATTTTTAAAAAAAATTTATGTTGACATAAGGAAACTATCCAGCAAGTTTTATATTGGCCAAACCATCTTTGAGACCAAGACTACTTCTGTTTTTACAAAATCACATTCTCGAATTTTTCGCACAAACAATGCAAGATATTATAAAAGAGTAAGAGGTCTTTTGCGGACAACTTTTTTAAAGCATCAAACTTTTTTGTTGATATTTTTTTGTATTGCCGTTAGTTGTGAGAAAAATTCGAAAATTCGATGTCATTAAAAAGAATCCTTCTGTTTACAAAAGTAGTTTAGCCCGCATAAAACTTATCTATTTTCTTCATTTAGCAAAATTTAGTAATTAGCAAAATTAGAATTTAGCAAAAAAAATTTGGGCAAAAAATAAGGTGGGTTTTTTGAGAAAATCATCTTTCAATTTTTTCAGAAAAACCGTCGCCATTTTGTAAATTTTCAATATTTTCTAATTTTCTGGCGGATTTTGAAAGAGGCCAATAAACCTCACCATGATCAGGAAAGGAAACTCACATATTTTAATTGAGTCTAAAGTTATAAAAGTTTAAAGAAAAATGTTGTGTTTTTTTTAAAAGAGGCTTAAAATTCAAATACTTATCACTTCGTGAAAATGTATTTTTTCTGAAAACGGTAAAATACGTGTCTTCTTATTTTCTTCGAAAAACAACGTATTCCATAGACGACCGATTCTGAAACCTGAAGTTGCACTGTCTACCTGATTTGAACTGGATTCGGTCATGTCAATATGTGAAAAAATTATCCTGATTTTTTTAAAATTCAAGGAACTAAATTTAAATTACATAGGTGAAATTTTTCTGTGAAAAAATGTATAATTTCCGCCTTCTGAATAAATTATTAATTTAATAATTATTAAATACAATTAAATTAATTACCTAAATTATTTTAATAAAAAAGAATTATTTAATAATCCCTGGATTAAAAACTAAGGGGACAATATGCTGATTAAAAATGAAATCTAATAATAAAAAATTTATTTAATAATCCCTGGATTAAAAAACTAAGGGGACAACATGCTGATTAAAAATGAAATCTAATAATAAAACATTTATTTAATAATCCCTGGATTAAAAAACTGATGATAAATGATTAAGTAACTGATTACAAATGAAATTTAATAATAAAAAATTTATTTAATAATCCCTGGATTAAAAAACTAAGGGGACAACATGTTGATTAAAAATGAAACCTAATAATAAAAAATTTATTTAATAATCCCTGGATTAAAAAACTGATGATAAATGATTAAGTAACTGATTACAAATGAAATTTAATAATA